>PVJO010004624.1:0-107632 GCA_004026905.1 Hystrix cristata
CAATTTTTTGATAGAGATCATAATGTTCATGTTCGGTAGTTTCGTTAGTACGTTTTTACTTAACTGTAGCAGGGTGCTTTTCCTTATAGAAGTATGGTATAGATTATAATCTGCAAATGTTTTATGGATTAAAAATACTTCTATGGCCAGATGTGGTGCACGCCTGTAATCCCAGCACTTGGGAAGCTGAGGCAGGAGGGAGGATCTCTGTGAGTTTGAGGCCAGCCTGGCTACATAGTGAGCTCAAAGCCAGTCTGAACTACTTAGTGAGACCCTGTCTCCAAAAACAAAAACCTCAAAACAAAAAATACTTCCTTGAAGGCAGGCATGGGGCACAGCACCTGTAATTGGAGCATTCTATGGGTTTGAGGTCACCCTGAGCAATTTAGTGAGACCCTGTCTCAAGTAGGGACTGGGAATATATGAAGGCCCTGGGTTCAATCCCCAGTACTGCAAAAATAAAAGAAGCAAGGAAGGAAGAGGGAAAGAAAGCCACAGACAGAAGACAGGGAAGGAAAAAGGAAAGGAAAGGAAGGAAGAAAGAACAGAGAGATAAGGGAAGGAAGGAAGCGGGGAGGATACTCATTCCGCCTGTAAGCTCAACACTCGGGGAATCTGAGGCAGGAAGATTGCAACTTCAACCCCAGCTAACACAATTTAGTGACTTAGTGAGACCCTGTCTCAAATAAAACACCAAAAAAGGGCTGGGTGTGTAGCTTGATGTGGAGGGCTTGGGTTCAATCCCCAGTATTGCCAAAAAATAAATATATAGAATTACCAAAATTCCACCACTTGGAAATTTAGCTCGGTGGTAGAGCACAAGTGCAAGGACCTGAGTTTGATCCCCAGCACCCCGACCCCCAAAATAAATTCCACGACTTTTGGAATAGAGAGAAAATTGTTTTGGTATAACTCAGTGGTCTCATTTTTTAAAAATTAGATTTAAAATATGTGTATGAGGTAAAATAATTTCAAGTTCATGACTTATGGCACTTGGTATATAGCAGGTGGCTCAATAAATATTTGTGGAATACTAGAGCTACACATTTTATTTCTTTATTTTGAGACATTGTCTTGCTAAATTGCCCAATCTAGGCTCAAACTCAGGATCTTTTTGCCTCAGCCTTACAAAATGCTGGGATTACAAGTGTTGCCACTATACCCATCTAAGAGCTCCTTTTTGGTGGGGGGAAGTTTGGTTTCAGTTTTTGTTTTTTTGAGATAGTCACAATTTTAGTTCAGGCCGGCCTTGAACTCACTATATAGCCCAGGCTGGCCTCGAACTCCTGGTGACCCTCCTGCCTCAGTGCTGGCACATCATACCCTACCAGGAGCTGCTTGTTTAATAAGTTTAATAACTGTATTCCCATCTTCCCATGTCTACTTTCAGTGTCCTATTAAATGAGCATTCAGAACCAGGGTAACAGTGTATTTTCTAATATTTCAGATCATCCAGGCCTCGAAAATATGGAACAGATTGAAAAATTTCAGGAAAAGGCTTATGTGGAATTCCAAGATTACATAACCAGAACATATCCAGATGACACCTACAGGTATCTAGAAGTTAAATTTTATTCAGTTAAATTCACTAAAAAATTTTTTGTGAATGTACCCTTCCGTTATTTTTTCCATTCTCAGAGGAGTTAATATTTTAGTGAAGCTTGACCTTGGGATAGCTAGTGCTATTAAGAACAGCAGTGTGGCTGAGGAGGTAGCGCAGGGGTGGAGTGCATGTGCAGGGCCCCAGGGCGGCTGCCCAGCACCGTCAGATCAGTGGAGCCCCACAAGAGTTGCAGAGAAGGGAGCCGGGTCCTGTGGTGTCTGGTGTCAGGGTGCAAGGCCTTAGGAGCGATGAATGGACTACAGGGTTTTGATAGAGGGAGCATGGTTGTGGTGGTGGTTCAGTTTCTTAAAATTTTAAAAGTTGCTTGGGGCGGTGGGAGGGCAGCTTTATTGTTATGCAAATGAACACAGCATTTAAAATTTCCATCCTTTTGGCCGTGCAGGTATTTTGACTGATCTGAAACTATCTCAGGTTTCATGTCCCTGCTTATTTAAAATCATTATCCTTGGATAAAGTCTTCGCTTTAGAGTGCGCTTTCACATATGCCGTGGTTCTGAGCAGAACCTTACTACCTGGCCTGGAAACTGGCAGGGATCGTTCCCTCCATTTTCACAGCACACGGTGGGAGAGACAGCGAGTACGCGGCTTGCACACAGGCACACGACAAGGTGGCAGTTGGATCAAGCTTTGAAGCCAGGTCTTGATTCTGTACTCTCCGCTCTTCCCAGTAGTAACTCTTGCCTGTTGTACTGTTTCTGTTACTTCTTTTGTACAACAAAACCAAGGTCCTTACTGAGCCTGTGTGTTCTGATAGCATAAAGCGTTGCTCTTCTTAGGATCTGAGATGAGTTAGGAAGCCAGTTTTAAGTGTACAACCCACCCAGGGCTCAGTGGCTCGGTCCATGGCCCTTACAGCCACATGGAGGCGGCGCAGCTGAGCCGCCGAGAGCAAGGCCGTCCTCTACAGGCCTCAGCTGGTCCGAGTACCAGACGATTGTCACACAGCTCGAGAATCTGGAGTTTGGTCTGTATTTAGTGAGGCCACAAGTAATAAACAGGCAGAAATTACTAGCATTTTTCTACTAAGTCTTGCTTTGATTTACAGCTTGTTTGTTCTCCTCCTTTCCCTTCTCGTAGGTTGTCCAGACTGCTGCTCAGATTGCCGGCTCTGCGACTGATGAATGCCACCATCACGGAAGAGCTGTTTTTCAAAGGCCTCATCGGGAACGTGCGCATCGACAGTGTCATCCCACACATTTTAAAGATGGAACCTGCAGACTACAACTCTCAAATAATTGGTCACAGCATTTGAAAGCTGTGATCACAATGTATAAACTTATTGTTCCTTCCTGGAACACAAAAAGATACCAAATTGAACTCACTGCTTCCAGGGTATCTGGAAATCTAACTTTAAAAAGTAACCAAAACCCAAGGTATTTTTACTTTAGCTTCCTTAAGAAGAATTTTTGAAGTGACTAGACAGCAGGAATTAGATTTCCCTTTCTGTTTCTGTTTTATATTATAAAACAAATAAATTAGTCTTTTTTCCCCTGAATTGTGTTCTATTCATATTTAACTTTATTGTGAACTAATACACGTACCTGGTCAGTTATCTTTAAGGACAAATTCCTTGTGGTTTAATCTTCCATAATGTAATCTGTTTTAATTACCATGTCAAGGATTATTTTATGCTCAATGATAGGATGATATTAGAACTATAGGAAATAATAATCAAATATATATTTTTTGTCTTTGTAAATTCTGGATGTCCTTTAGCATATATCACTCATTGCTGGCAATGAGACGTAGGCCATTCATAACTTTTAATGTTGTGTTTTAGTTGCAAGCACTTTTTATTAGGTGGCAGAAATTTGGTTTTAAGAATAAGATGGGGTTTATGTTATAATATTTTTTGTTTAGTGCTGTGTTTTAAATAGAGACTAAGCCCAAAATATTTTACTATTTCAAAATGGGTATTAAAATTGTTGCTCTTGCTATTCCATAAGAAGCACCTGAATTGCCCTTCTTTGCATATCTGTGTTACCGCTTCCTGACTCTGCCCTGGGGTTTAGCTGATTTCTTTCAGGTCGTTAGAAAAGGTTGTCCAATTTGTTGAGTAATGGACTTACCATAGCCAGTCCATGTTTTCAAAAATCTGTGAGTTGTTAAACAGTTATTTTAAAGCAATTGATAATTTTTAAAGATAAACATACATGTATTAAGTCTTTCATTGCAAAGTAATGGTGTTGAAGAGGTCTTCTTAAAGTCACGTGATCCTACAATGAAAGCATTTTTTTTGTTTTTTGTTTGTGTTTTTTGAGACAGGGTCTCAGTATGTAGTTTACGCTGGCCTCAAACACATTACGTAGCCTAGGCTGGCCTCAAATTTGGAGTAATCCTCCTGCCTCTGCCTCCTGAGTGCTGAGATTACAGGCATGCACCACCACACCCAGCTATTGTTGTTTTTGTTTTGAGACAGGCTCTTGCTTTGTAGTTCAGGCTGGCCTCGAACTGGAGGTAATCCTGCCTCAAGCCTCCTGAGTGCTGGGATTACAGGTGTATGCCACCACACCCACAAAAGCGTGTTAGATGTTGAAGTCTTCTATGTTAACTTTACCAGGAAACTTGTTTCTGTGAGCTATTTTCTTTGCTCTGATTTCACGGTGAGTTCTTTGGGTATGACTATTTGTTGATTTTCAAAACAAGTATAGAGAGTTTATTGTACTCAGTACACTTTTTATAAAGACCTTTGCAATAGACAAGAAGCTTAAAATTTTGGGAGAGTGTGGATTTTACTGATGACTATAGTCATTTTTTAAAAGTATTAACATTTTTAAAAAATATCAACTTAATCTTTAGCAACTTACTAAGCAAAACTTCTTTCCCAGTTTAAATCATGATTTTTGTCAACAGCTTTATTTATGATGCTCAGCTGGGGAGAACTATACTTAATTTAACACTCAAATGAAGACGTAGGGGTTATACCTCTATAAACCCCTGGTAGTAAGCTAAGGATCTGGAAAATCCTTTAACATATGAATGGCTAATTAAGATGTTTCTTTCAGGTATTTTTTCCTGATTAAATTTGTAGTTATATTTGGAAGTGTTTCAAAAACTATTAAAATGTGACCTGTATTTCAAATTTCTGTATTCTGCCAATGTATTTTATTTCAGTGTTGTATTGTTCAGTATTTAGATACCTTCCACACCACAGGGCTGGGGATGCAGCCCGGTGGGAGGGCCTGTGTCCAGTGTGTGTGAATCCTGGCGTGCATCCCCAGCACCAAGGCGAAAAGTTCCTATCAGCGTCGTAAGAGCAGAAAAGTAAAAACAGTGCGCATTTCCGTTGACAGAATGGATGAGTAAAACAGTGCTGTAATCACCCTGCGCGGTGCTGTCCAGCCCTAAGCAGGAATAAATTGTCAAGATGGGTGAGTCCACAAAATGTAATGAGTGAAAACAGCAAGTCCAGAAATATACAAAAGAGTATAACAGATTTATTGAAAAAATAAAATGCAACTGTTGTTAGGGGGTATGTGTGAAATTCATTGTTAAGAAGCAGAAGTTAGTAATGCTAGATTTAGGTGCTGGTTGTTTCTGGAATGGTGGGAGGATGAAAACAGGAGGGACATCCAGGGGGCAGAGAGAGTATTGAGAGCGTTGACTACTGCTTTACTGCTCTAAAACATGGTTTGAGAGAACATCTGCCGTGCTCGTGAATCTACAACACGGACAGCCTGGCAGAGGCAGCTCTCTGCTCAGTGCAGCTGGATCAGGGCTGCTCACAGGGTGGCGCTGGAGTCTGGAATCGCTCTCCCGGTGCTGGAAAGTGGACGGTGCTGTCTGGCCGGCCTCAGGTGGGGCCGAAGCCAGAACTTAGACATAGTCCCCTGTTGTGCTTCCTCACGGCTTACTGGCTGGATTCCAGGAACAATGACTGACAGCCAGGAAAAACCACATTGCCTTTCTTTACTGGCGATAGAAGTCATCCAGGGTCTCTTCTGTATTCTGTTCATCAAAGAAATCATAAAGATCTGTGCAGTTCCAAAGGGAAGAGAAAGATAGCCTGGAGGTGCAGTCTTGTAATCCTGCCACTGGGGAGGCTGAGGCAGGAGGATTGCTGCCAGTTTTAGGCCATCTTAAGCTACATAAATTCAAAGCCAGCCTGACGTATACAGCAAGACCCTGTCTCAAAAAAGAAGTAAAAATATTTTCTGTTCACAGATGACATAATTCCATAGTAGAACCACCCCCAAAATGGTCAAAATTAATCTAGCAAAGTTGAAGGATACAAAAGCAACACACAAAAAGCATCCTGCACAATGACAACTCAAAAAGGAAGTTAAAAGTCTCATTTACAATAACATCACAAAGAGATTAGGAATAAATTTAACCAAGGAGGTGAAAGACTTGTACACTGAAAACCACAAAACTTGCTTGCTGAAAGAAATTTAAGACACAAATGGAAACCCATGTTCAAGAGTTGGAATGCTTAACACGGGTCAAATGTCTGTGCTACCCAAAGCAATCTACAGGTGCAGAGCAATCCCTATCAAAATTTCAATGGCATTTTTTGCAAATTTTTATAAATCCTAAAATTCATACGGAATTTCAAAGAGCCCAAATGGCAAAAACAGTCTTAAAAAGCTGGAGGCTCCTTGCTTTTTCTGGCTTCAAAACATAAAGCTACAGTAATCAGAATGGTGTGATTATGGCATGAAGATAGAACAGAACAGAGTGCCAGAAATAAACTCTGAAGCACCTGGCCAGATGATCTTCAGCAAGGTTTGCCAAGGCAAACTTTGGAGAAAGAATAGCCTCTCCAACAAATGGTTGTGCGGGCAGGCAGTGGTGGTCCACACCTGGGTCAGCTACTTGGCAGGCTGAGGCTAAGGACTGCTTGAGCTGAGGAGCGCTAGGCCAGGCTGGACAAAATAGTGACGCCCAGTATCTGAAAAGTAAGCCAAGAGAAAACAAAAGCATGTGTTGGGGAAATGATACGTGTATGCAAAAGGATGAAGTGGACCCTTACACTATCTACAGAAATAAACTTCGAATGGATTGAACACCTGAAATACAACACCTGAAACCATAATACTCCTAGAAGACAAAGGGGATTCATTATGTTGGATTTAGCAGTATTTTCTTGGATATGACTCCAAAGGTAGAAGCAAAATAATTGATGGAAGGAAAAGGTAATCTGTGGAATGGGAGAAAATACTTGTGCCAGGTAACTCTGATTGTCAGCTGGATAATTGATGATGTTAAGGAATTACTAACTTTTTCAGGTGAGAGAATGATGTTGTTTTTCAAAGACTTGGGGGAGTTGTAGATATAACTCGGTGGTAGAGTGCTTGCCCAGCAAGCGCAAGGCCCTGAGTTCGATCCCCAGCACCATCCCCCCCAAAAGACTTCTTAGATATACATTGAAATATTTCAGGTAGAATTAATAACCAAAGAAAAAAGTGTGTCTAAGTCACAGTTCATTATTAACTCAAATATGATTCTGAACAATTAATTGATAGTCTAAAAGAAAATTTGATTCTGATAGTGGAAGTTTTCCCTTTGGGGTTGAAGATTTACTAATATAAAATTACAATCTTAGGGTACAGTCATATTACTTGGTTTTTCTAGAATATTGTATTTCATTGTTTAAAAGAATTTCATAGACAGGAAAACCTAAGTGATTTTTTTTTTGGTTTGAAAACCTGTAGTTAGAGAATAATGTCCATCTTATAAATGTGACATTTTAAGGAAAAAATATGGTTGGAGTCTGAAAACACACGATAAGAAGAGATGAAGGAAGCAATAATGTGCTCAGTTTCTCTTGACAGTCCAAGTGACGAGTCAAGAATTACAGGTTTTATTTATTCATTGTATGTGTGTGTGTGTGTAGTACTAGTGACTGGTGTTTGCACTGAGATGCATCGCATCCTTTCTTAATTTTTTGAGACAGTCTCACTAAATCACTGAGTTGCCCAGACTGGACTCGAATTTGTGATATTCCTTTATTACTTTTTAATTTCATGCATGAATTGTTTTTCTAATAAAATTTTAAATGCTCTATTTTAAAAATTTTAACCTGGCAACTAAAATAGGAAATCTATGTGAACACATACCTAATCTTACACATTTCTATTTCTCTTCCACATTCCCCTACCAACACAATGCCAATATATGGGCTCAATATCATGCATACTCAATATCGAATATGCAGTATCAGTATGTGGTCAATAGTAAATTCCTTGATAACCTTATTCTAAAGAATAAGAGGGCTGGATGGGATCTTTGGAACAGCTGAACCCGTCATTTTTAAGTGAAAACACTGGAGTTTGCCAAGGAGAAATGCCCGTCTGGGTGAGCCTGGTGTAGCTGAGCTTTCTATCACCGGCCCGCCTTATCCCTGCACCCTCTGAAAACACTGAAGTTCACAGTGTCTGTTGCTCTTTGGGGTGACTGAGGGCGCCTGCTGTGGAGGCCGGAATGTAAGTGGGCAGGCGAGCTCCATTTCCGCGCACGCGCAGAGCTAACTCCGCCGGCACGCTGGTGGGAACCTTCGGCTCGTCGGCTGCTTGCGGATGAACAGCCGCTTCCGCCCGGTGGGTTTTGTCCGGCGCACCTGGGAGGCGGGGCCTGTAGGACAAGATGGAGTTAGTGCAGGTTCTCAGGCGCGGGCTGCAGCAGGTCAGTGGCCACGGCGGCCTCCGTGGCTATCTACGCGTTTTCTTCAGGTAGGCGTCTAGAGCTACGCTCTTGGTCTGTGCGCAGGGACCAGCGCCTCTGGGTCTTGGAAAGGGACGCGGGCTTGGGTCACCTTGGAGGCTCCACGGTTCTTGTCAAGGACACCCGGCAGTCCAGCCTCTGCCTTGCATCCCCCCTGGAGGTCTGGGCCCGGCGTCCTCAGGACAGCACTGAGCCATCTCCAGAAACGGAGCTGTGACGCCTGCGAGCGCGCCTGGCGTGCTGACCTTGGGAGAGTTTCGCCTGCTCTGCTCTCCAGTTCCCTCCTTGGACAACCAGACGTGGAGGGCGGCGATCATAACGCTTTGGGATCGTCCTAAGCGGCGACCGGCAGCAGCAACCGTGCAGAACGAATCAGAGGCCTAAAATGCAGTGACAGAGCCGGGGACATGGTGTCATTGGAAGAAGATGAAATACTTTAACTTCCCGGCTTCCAAAAGGTTTTGCTAACTCCAGCGCCGGTTGGCGCTAGAGTAGTACGTAGATGAAAGTCCTGTAATTTTTAAGATTGTGTTTATAGTGCGATTTAAGTACATCAGTGGGGCAGTTTATTTTTGCCCGTCCTGTCTGCATGCTACTGGGGGTGCGGGGTGTTAAGGATTTCTAGAATTCTTAAACCGAAAGCTGATTCTTCAACTTTGGGTGTGGAGAGCCTGGAGGTGACGGCCGGAAGTGTCCTGACAGCCGGCGACGACTCCTGGCCAGCGTCTCCTCATTTTTCTAATTGTTACAGTAGCATATGTCTCTGAAATACCCCGAATCCTTCTGACACGTCTGTTTTCTTTTGGACGTTTACAGGACAAATGATGTGAGGGTTGGTACGTTAGTGGGGGAAGACAAATATGGCAACAAATACTATGAGGACAACAAGCAATTTTTTGGTGAGTGCAGTACTTTTGGTGAGGAGCATTGGATTGGGGTTGGGATTTGGTCTGAGTCTTTTTTTACACTGCACAAGGAGAGTTTACAAAACAATTAGGAAAAGAAAAAATTCAATAGAAAAATAGAAAAAGATAATTCACAGAGGAAAAGGTAATAAAGGTATGAAAATGCTCATCCTCACTTAAAATTACAGAAATGTAATTTAAAGCAAGAGTATTATCCTTTGTTTTGTTTTGTTCTGTTTTACCAATCTAATTTTGAAGTATTTTCAACTTGACAAATTCCAGTGTGGGTAAAGGCATAGAAATGTATAAATCAATGCAATCTTTTTAGAGGACACTTCGGTAATGTTTGTTAAAATTTACATTACCCTTGTCTAAGCACTTTTGCAAATATTCTTGCAAGACAGACACTGATTTCAGCATTATTTTAGTGATAATTAAAATTAATGTTGACTTTACATGTTTTAAAAAGAATACTATGACTCTATTAAGATTGATACAAACCCATGCATTTCGTATAGAAAGACTTCAAATGTATGTGTAACAGAAAACTCTATTGCAGAACAATATTTGGTATCCTTGCCAGGGGTGGTGGTGCACACCTGTAATCCCAGCACATGGGAGGCAGAGGATTGCCACAAGTTTGAGGCCTGCCTGGGCCACACAGTGAGTTCATGGCCAGCCTGGAATACATAGTGAGACCTTGTCTCAAAAACACCATCCCCTAAATGTGTAGAAAAATGGATGAGGGCTGGGGATATAGCTCAGTGGTAGAGCACTCGCCTAGCATGCACAAGGTCCTGGATTTAGTCCCCAGCACTGTGATGGGAAGAGGGGGATGAAAACTGAATGGGAGAAGTTTATCTTGCTGTATGGTTTCTGAACCTTGTACTAACACTATGGTTGAGATAGTTCTTGGTTGTGAGGAGGTATATTGGGGATGTATGGTGATCAATAATATCCTTGCAAGTGTGACAACCAGAAATGTTTTCAGACAATGCTAAACGTCCCTTATTAAGAACCCCTTGTCTCGTCTCATATTTGGTACAAAGTAAGCGCTCAATAAATATTATTATCTTTTTAAATTTTATACCACAAGCATTTGTTATTTTTATAATAAAAAATGATTCTTTACAAAAGATTCTTAGCCAAGCGTGGTGGCACATGCCTATAATCACAGCACTTGGGACACTGAGGCAGGAGGATGGCGGTAAGTTTGAGACTAACCTGGGCTACATAGTGAGTTCAAGACCAGACTGAACTATATAGCAAGACCCTGCCCCCCCAAAAAAAATTCTTGATTGAAATGAAAAGTGTTAGAGGAAAAAAAAAAAAACAATTAGTCTTCATCCAAGGGAAAAACCTAACTTCTGAGTTATATCCTCAGTCTTTATTTTTTATTTTGAGACATGGTCTCCATAAGTATCTAAATTGCACAAGCTGGACTCGAACTTGTGATCGTCCTGTTTCAGCCTCCTAAGTGCTGGGATTACAGGTGTGTGCTACCACACCCAGCTTTGTAGCGTTTTGGAAAATACCAACACAGTATTCTACAGTATGGGAGAACTGTTATTTTTTCAAATCCTTGACTATTGAGGGACATTTAAATTGCCTTTGACTTTTCATTTGGCAGTACTGAGGATTAAACCCAGGGGCTTCACACTGAGTTGCATCCCCAGCCCTTTTTAAGTATTCTAAGTAGAAATTCCTGGAAGTGGAATTGTTGAGTCTGAGTATGGGCTTTAAACATTTTGATGTAATATCTATCAAATATAAAACTGTTAAGGTCCAGGTGTACCATGGTAGCCTAATTCTGTTGTTATGGCCTAATTTATGAAACCTTTCCCAAGGCTTCCTCTATCTGCCTTCATATTCCCCTACCTCACTGGATTGTAGTTAGGTTATAGTTTATTTGTAACTATCGTTTTTTGTTTGTTTGTTTTTTGAGACAAGGATTCCCTAGGTAGTCCAGGTTGGCCTTGAACTCCACAATCCTCTTGCCTCAGCACTGCCCACCTCATGTGCTAGGATTACATGGTGCATTACCATGGGCTTTAGTTATCAATTCTGTGTGTGTGTGTGCGTGCGTGTGTGTGTGTGCATACGCATGTGCGCAAGTGCATGTGTGTGCGTGGTACTGGGGATTGAACCCAGGGCCTTCACACTGAGCTGGATCCCCCAACTTTTTTTTTTTTTTTTTTTTTTTTTTTTAAATAGAGACTCAGCAAGTCCCTGAGGCAGAGGAATCGAGCTGGGCATGCAGGCACACACCTATAATCCCAGCACTCAGGAGGCTGACACAGGAGGATCACCATAAGTTTGAGGCCAGCCTGGGCTACATAGTCAGTTCAAGGCTGGTCTGAAGTATATAGTGAGACCCTGTCTCAAAATACAGCAATTAAAAATTAAAAAAAAAAAAAGAAACAAAAGAAACAAGAATAAAATGTTGGAGGTCAGCTGGGAAGTTTAGAGATTTGAGACTGGGGTTGGCTAAATTCTGAGGGCTAGCCTTGAACTTGTAGTCTTCCTACCTCAGCCTCTCAAGTAGGTGGGATTACAGGTGTGCAGCACTGTGCCTGGCATCATCCATTATTAATAGACACATAAGCAAGGCTTATAAAATTTGCCTGCTATGTATTGATATTAGTAATAATCATAGTAAGTGACAAGTGATTGAAGCCTAGGTCTTTGCCCAATTTAAGAATTCAGTAGAAGCAGTGCTGTTCTGGGCATGGTGGCACATGTCTATAATCCCAGCATGCAGGAGTCTGAGGCAGAAGGATTACAGGAGTTTGAGGTCAGCCTGAGCTACCTAGTGAGTTCAAGGCCAATCTGAACGATGTACATGGTGAGACCCTGTCTAAAAGAAAAAAAAAGAAATTTTTCTCAATATTGTTTAGGCCCCCAACAATTCCAAAAATTTTTGTTAAAAAATGCAGCTATAGTATTCTGATGACATGAGTCACCCAATTTAGCTAACCTACCTTTATAGCATTTGATTATTATATATAATTCACAGACGTCCACAAAGGTGAGAGGTGGTTTTTTTTAACATGTTTATATACAGACACAGACTTCAAGCACAATTCTCTGAATACATTCCTGTGCCCTTTCAGGAGGAGCATCTTCTGTCCTGAATACACTGAGTAGCTGGGAACCATGTCCCTATCCACTCAACTCCGCCCTTTGCAGGTTGCTGGGGGAGGAGCCTGAGCCCACCCACAGCAGAGAGTTACCACAGTCCCTGGTCAGGGACCCTGCTGGGGTGACACAGAGACTGTGGTTAAAATTTTCCACACATCTGCTGGTTTTGCCTTTGGCACTACACCTAGGTTGCTAACTTATTCCTCTTATGTAGGAGCACGTAAGATTCCTAAAAGATTACTTCTTTGCTATTATACATTGATGCTTTGAAATAAAAGAGGTTTTTTTTTTTTTTTACTTTCTGACATCTTTCCCCTAGGCCGTCACCGATGGGTCACGTACACCACAGAAATGAATGGCAAAAACACTTTCTGGGATGTGGACGGCAGCATGGTGCCTCCTGAGTGGTAAGCTCACACTTGACTGCATTTCCCTTGGGAATGTTTACTTCACTGCACAAATATTTACTGAATATCTTCTTATAAGGCAGTCCGGTGTTTTTCCAGAGTCTTTCTCAGTTACCACGGCTACATAACAAGTTACCCTAAAATTTAGTGGACTAAAGCAGTAATTCTTTTTTTGCTTTTCATTTTTGAGGCAGAGTCTTGGTTTTTAGTTCAGGTTGGTCTTGAATTTACAGCAGGTCTTCTGCCTCAGCCTCCTGGGTCCTGGGATTACAGTTGTGTGCCATCACATCCAGCATTATGCATATTTCGAAGTGAAATTTTAAATGCACTCGAATCTCTAGTTCTCAAATGAACTATTTCAAAGCAGAGTGTTTCTGTTTTATAGATTGCTGAAATAATGCCAAACTCTGGAGATCCTTTGCCAGTTGGTCTAGAAAATTTTGTCAAAAACTAGAAAGAAATACATTAGCTTGACTATGGCATTTTCTTTTAGTTGATCATCAGAAATAGTTTTGGACTGTGTTGAGTAGAAACTGGGATAGTCTCGGATTCTTCTCTTCCACTCTGAAGACTCTCTTGGAAACCCGGGCGTGACGTGGCACGTGAAGCGTAGCTGGGTCTGGGGGCCGCAGGGAGCTGAAAAGCTCGAGCTGTGTCAGAGAGGCAGTGGCCCCTTCCAGCTGTCCCTGGCTCCGTTAGGGTTTCCAGAGAATGGTTTTTCCAAGGAAGATGCAAATTTGTATTTCACTGTGACAGTTCTTGTTTTTTCAGTATTATTTTTAAAAAATATTTGACAGTTTAAATACAGCATACCCAGTAGAACTTTCCATGACGATGGCAATGTTCTCTACCCACATAAAAGGTAGCCCAGAGCACATTAAGCACGTTAAGGTGCGGACAACACAACTGAGGAAATGGAATTTGTATTTTATTTAAATTAAATCGGCGGTATAAGATGAAAAAATACACAAGAAGGATAAAGGATTTTGTTTACTTAAAAGCAATTCATGTGTTAATTTTGATAATAAAAAACATACGTGCAAAAAATTCTAAACATTAAAAGATATAAAATGAAAATGTAGTCTGCCTAGTTCATCTGTTTTCATTCTTGAGTGATTATTGAAACTATGCTGATGACTGAGAAAGCTTAAGAATTGCTACATATCGTACGTCCATTTTATGAAATTGTGGAAGACAAAAAGAATGGCAAGAATTCTGATTTAACCTCAGATCTTGGTAATGTTCTTACTTCTACTCTAAATGCCAAAACCGTTAATGGGAAAGCGGAAAGCAGTGACAGTGGAGCTGAGTTGGAGGAAGAAGAGGCTCAGGAGGAAGTGAAGGGAGCAGAACAGAGTGATAATGATAAGAAAATGCTGAAGAGATCAGGAGAGTGTAAGAATCTGGAAATCATTGTCGCTAATGGTTGTGATAAAGACAGCTTTATTCAGGGTATAGGAGGTGACATTCATGCTGCTTTTCCTCCCTGAATGGCAGGAGTGCGGAAGAAATAAAACGTGGAGAGCAAAACTTGGAGCAAACTGTAAAAACTGCTGTTTGCATTCACCAAGATACAAATGATGATCATGTTGAAGATGTTTCAGGGATTCAGGATTTGATAAGCAATTCAGACATCAAGTTTACCGTAATTCTATGGAGCAATTTGGACAAGAACAGCTGTATAGATGGTTTTAGGTCAAACACTGGACCATTTCAATATTATGTGGGTGGTGATCCCAGCCAATCTTTGGAAAATTTTGGTTTTCCTGAAGATGTTCAGGTACCACCTGGGAATGGCAACACTGGGACTATGCAGGTGGTAGCAGTTGAAGGAAAAGGTGAAGTAAAGCACAGAGGAAAAGATGGCAGAAATAACAGTCTCACCACCCCGTAAGAGGCGAAGTGGAGAAGGTGAGGCATTCTCTAATGTCAGAAGAGGGAGTGGGCATAGAATGCCACATTTGAGTGAGGGGACTGAGGGCCGGCAAGTGGGAAGCGGAGGTGCTGGCAGTGATGTTGAATGCTGGGGCTCAGGCAGGGGGCGTGAGGCAGCCTCAGTGAGCAGACTGCTTTTGTGCTCATGAGATTTCAGGAAGACATACAGAACGTCCTCCAGAGGCTTCATGAACTGGGAATACTAACTGCTTCACAGGCAGAATTATCAATATTGCAGTCTAGTAATCAGTCCTCACAGAGACCATCCTGGCGGCCCTTTGAGATGTCTCCTGGTGCATTAACTTTTGCTATTATATGCCCTTTTATTGCCCAGTGGTTGGTGCATTTATATTATCAAAGAAGGAGAAGAAAACTGAAGAAAATGATATTTTGCTCAGGAAGACTGCTGGGCCTGGATGACCACAAAATGAAATAGATTGTGGAGTTCATAAGAAAATCTTAATTACATTTCTTTTCTGTTGTTCAGTAATTTAGTTTGTATACGTATATACATATATATTTTTTGCACTACAGAAATGATAATATTTTAAGGACAAATATCGCTGATACTTGAATAATCAATCTCAACTAGATTATAAGTAGCATACAGAGATTTACCCTGCCCTTGAACTTGAAGGACATTAAATTATTAATTATTGTTTAGCAACATGTTTACCTGCTTAACTCCCATAGAGAATTACAAGCTGCTTTTCGAAGGTACAGTTGTGAAAATGAGATCAGATATATAAATGGATATTTTTATTTTATAAGTTAAATATGAGGAAGAATGCAAACCAAGAGTGAATTTCAAATGAGGTTATATCGATTTTATATCAGTCCCTGAATTGCTATGCCAGGCAGTAGAAAACTGCTGGACATTCTTCTGTCTGACCTCAGTTTACCCACTAGAATATTAACAGTAATAGGCCACACAGGGGAGGCTGAATTTCACCCTCTTAGGGATCCTAGGCTAGTCAGAGAATTAAATTGACATAGTACAAATCAACTGGAGAAAAATGTGCAAATTTATTTCATAATACATAAGCGCATACACACAAACGCGCATGTGCACACACAGTGCTGGGAATCAAATCCAGGCTTCGCATCTGCTAGGCAAGCACTCTTCTGTTGAGCTGCACCCTGGCCTGATGTAATATAATTTTTGCATGACACAAGAGCCCACATAAGGACATGAAGATTCATAAAGACACAATTAATGTTGGTTACATCTTTACCAATGGCGTTGTCAGCTTTGCATCACCAAAACAAAACATCTGGATAATTAATTTATGAAGGCAAAGGTTCATTTGGGCCCACAGTTAGGGATTCTGGTCCCTGATCAGTTGGCCCTTTTGCTTTGGGCCTGTGACGAGACAGCACTGCATGGCGGAGCACATGGGCCGGAGGAAGACCGCTCACCGCATGGCAGGAGAGGGAGGGGGAGGGGCTGGGTGTCTTTTCTTTGAAGCACCACACCCAGTGACCTAAAGGCCACCCATGAGACCCCAGCTCTCAGCCGTGTCATCACCTTCCACAGCATCACCCTGGGGACAAAGCCTTTGGTAATCTGTGGGCTTTTGCAGGACACCGAAGATGCAGACTGCAGTGACTGAATGGGAAAAGAGTAGGACACTGAAGCATGGCGAGGCAAAGGGCTTGGCAGGGAGGAGACGCAGTGGAGAAGGGGCTAGGAAGAAGGAGTTTGTCAAGGGAGGTTTATCTGTATAGATTTCCCTCGGCTTTGCCAGACCACGCTTTATTAAGCATGAGTCTTTCCTTCTGGTAGAGGCAGGACATTTTGCACGTGAGAATTTCATCTGCTTTGAAGAAACAGAAGGAAGACCAGAGTTCTGTTGTGCCTGCTGTTTTTCAAGTGCCTGTAACTCAGAGTTGTCAGTGTGCCACAGTAGCACACTGGGGTGGCACATTGTAGACCCTTCAGCCACTGCCCTCTAATCTTCAGACCCCTTTCAGGTTTTAGCATTTGTCACAGGTGTCCTTTGTGGAAGGCAATTAGTCACACATTTCATGTCAGTCTCGTGGCTGTAGTTTCTTTCACCCTGGATTGGCTCCTTAGCTTTTCCTTGGTTTTTTTTGGGGGAGTAGGGGGTGCTGGGGATTGAACCTCATGGCCTTGGGCTTGCCAGGCAAGTGCTCTACCACTTGACCTAAATCCTCAACCCCATTTCCTTGATTGTTGAGACCTTGATCCTCTTGAAAATGACAAGGCAGTTGCGTTATAGAATGACTCTCAGTGTAGGTTTGTTGGACGTTTCCTCATGACTGGGTTCAGACTACGCGTCTCCGACAGATATGTCACAGGAGCAAATTGGCACCTAATTTTGGTTTGTTCCATTTTAATGAAGATTTCTATTATTTGGAAGATGTCTACCAGATTTTTCCATTCTAAAGTTAATTCATTTTCCCTTTGTTATTAATTAGCATTTTGTGTAGAGATACATTAAGGTTTATGTATACCATTACTCATCAAACTTTTAATCTATTTATATCACTATATAATTCATTACTATAATTAGGCTTTTCTTGGGGGGGGGTAGATGCTGGGGATTGAACCTAGGGCTTCACACTCAGCTGTATCCCCAGCCGTTTTTTAAATCTTTGAGACAGGGTCTCACTGAGTCACTAAGTTGCCCAGGGTGGGCTCAAACTTGGGATCCTCCTGCCTCAGCCTCCCAGAGAGCTAGGATTACAGGCATTTATCACCACACCTGGCTTACAATTAGTTATTTTGTTGTTCAGATTGAGCTCAGTTTGACATTGGGAACTCATTCAGATTGCATTTGGGGTCCATTTAAAATGTCCCCATCATTCTTGGAACCCTTTCTTGCTTTCTGACATAAGGTATTTAGGTTCATTTTCTAATTTTCATGTCATTTTCTAGTTTCCCTCCTCAGCCTCGAAAACAGCCATTTCTCCAAGGAGCCCTGTGTTTGCTTTTTGGGATGGAGTAGAGAATGGTATTTAAAAATGTAAATGTGTGGTGTGTTCACAGCTGTTGGGAGGCCAGTGCTTGCAGACCCTCGCAGGGGACAAGGGAAAGATGTATGTACAGGCAGACCTTGTTTATTGTGCTTCCCTTTACATTGACTGCACTTCCTAGATACTGCTTGGGATTCTTTTGTTTGTTCGTTTTGTTTTGTTTTTTTGTACTAGTGGTTGAACCCAGGGTGTACTGAGCTATATGCCTAGCCTTTTTTATTTTTTATTTTGAGACAGAGTCTCGCTAAATTGCCAAGGCCAGCTCCAAGCTTGCAACCCACCTGCCTCAGCCTCCCCAGTAGCTGGGATTACAGGTGTGCACTACCACAATCTGGTTAGATATTGTCTTTTTGCACATTGAAGTTTGTGGCAGTGCTGCATTTGCCCAATCTATTGGTGCCATTTTTCCAACAGCAAGTGCTCATTTCATGTCTCTATCACATTTTGGTAATTGTTGCAATGTATCAGTCTTGTTATTATTGTTCTTATTATTATTACATGTGTCGTGGTGATCTCGATGTTACTGTTGTAATTGTTTTGGGTTGCTGTGCCGAAAAATGACAGCATACGTAATGGATAAATGTTCTGTGTTCTGATTGCCCCTGGCCACCCTGTTTCTAGAGACAAAATCGTAGTGAAATTAGGCCTGTTAATAAGCCTACAGTGACCTGTAAGTATTCAAGGAAGAGTCGTATGCCTCTCATTTTCAATCCAAAGCTCGAGGTGATTAAGCTTAATGAGAAAGGCGCATCTCGCTGAGGTAGGCTGAAAGCCAGGCCTCCTGGGCCAGGAGCCAAATTGTAAATGCAAAGAAGTTCTTGAAGGAAACTAAAAGTGCTGTTCCAGTGGACACATGAATGGTAAGAAAATGAAACATGGAGGAAGTTCGAATGGTCTGGATTGAGGATCAAACCTGCCACAACATTCCCTAAAGCCAGGTCTTAATCCAAAGAAAGACCTTTATCAAATTCTCTGAGGGGTCAGAGGTGAGAGAGCTGCAGAAAAGAAACAGGAAGCTAGAACAGAAGCTGGCTCGGGAGGTTTAAGGCAAGGAGCCAGCCCCATAGCATCCAAGGGCGCGGGCAGGCTGCGGGGAGCTAGCCAGAAGGTCCAGCTGACATGTTAATGCAGGTGGTTCTGCTGACCCGTAGGCTTCCAGTGTGGCTAACGCAGCCTTTCTCTGGAAGATGCCGTCTGGGATTTGCATAGCTATAGAGAAGTCAGTGCCTGGCTTCAGAAGGCAGGCTGACCTCTCCTTAGGGTGGAGTTACCGGTGAGCTGAAGTTAAAGCCAGCGATCCTTTACTATTCTGCAAACCCTATGAGCATCAAGAATTGACTTACAGTCGACTCTGCCTATGCACTGTAAACAGAACAGAAAGACCGGTTAGCACATCTGTTTAGAACATGGTTTGCTGAATATCGTAAGTCCACTTTTGAGACCAACTGTTCAGAAGGAAAGATTCCTTTCAACATCTGACTGCTCGTTGACAATGTGCGCAGTCACCCGAGAACACTGCTGGAGATGTCCGGTGACGTTAATGCTGTTTCCTACCAGCTAACACACACCCTCTCTGCAGCCCTCGGATCAAGAAGTGGTTGTGGCTCTCGGGTCCTATTATTTAAGAAATGCATCTTATAAGGTAGTCTGGGTACCCGGAAAACCTGTAAGGGACTCACCATTCTAGATCCTATTAAGAACACTTGCAATTCATGGGAGGAGGTAAAATATCAATATCAGCAGGAGTTTGGAAGCAGCTGATTCCATCCTTCGTGCATGACTTTGAGGTGTTCAAAACTTCAGTGGAGGAAGTAACCGAAGATGTGGTAGAAACAGCAAGGGATGTAGAATCAGCACTGGAGCCTGAAGATGTGACTGGATTACATGATGAAACTTGAAGTAGATGAAAAGGGGGTGTGGTGAAGCGTGTCTGTAATCTCAACACTAAGGAGGCTGAGGCAGAAGGTTTTGAGTCCAAGGTCAGCCTGGGAAATTCATCTCAAAGCAAACAAAAATATGTAATGTCTGAGGTGTTTCTTACAGATGAGATAGAACCTCCTCCTAGTGGATGTTGTACTTGGATATTACATCAACAGTTGGTAGGGCAGCAGCAGATTTTAAGGATTAAAAGAAGTTCTGCTGTGGGTAAAATGCTGCTAAATAGCATCACATGCTACAGAGAAATCTTCATCAGAGTCAGTCAAGGGGGTAGACTTCATTATCTCTGCATCAGGAGGTCCTGTCTCTAAATGAATGAATGAATGAATGAATGAATGAATGAATGAAGAGATAGATGGATAAATAGCTGTGGGTATAGCCCAATGCAGAGGCCTTAGGTTCAACCTGAAAGAAATGAGGGGAGGGGGGTCAGTGAAATGCTTTGCTCTGTTGCTCTAGAAACACCAGCTCAGAGTGTTTCAAGGGTATTGACATATCCAGTAAGTTGGCCTCCGTGGGTACCTGCATGTGGGCTGAGAAGGCCTGGCGAGGTGGCTTCTTTGTGCTTGCCTGAGTCGCTGTTCCTGTTAGGTTGTGGGGGAAAGGCATCCTGAAGCTGTGTGGTGTGATTGGTCCTGGAGACCTGGCTGCTGTGGAGCATGAAGCTTCTCAGGTCCTGCCCCTGCCCAATGGTGCCATGGTTCTCCTCTCCCTTGGGCCTGTGCTCTGACATCTGGGGCGCCAGATGCTGGGTAAGCTGTCACCTGCATGAACACCTGGCAGAGAGGCCCAGTGAGGGGCGCCGAGGCTGCCCGGCTGGCGAGCAGTGGCACCTGTCCTCGGTTCCTAAGTCTGCTCAGGAGCTGTGCAGTCTCTCCTGGGACAGGCTTCCCTCAGAGCATTGGCTAGGTGGATGGGATCGGGGAGGAGCTCTAGCCACCTTCTCGGTGTCACTTTTCGTAATCTTGAAGGGGAAAAAATTAGAAATCTCACAGGAAGATGAGATCCTTTGTCTTTCTTTGAGGACTTTGCTTCTTTGGTTGTTTTGGTTTGGGTTTTATTTGTTTGTTTGGTTGCTTGGTTGGGTTTTGTTATTGTGTTTGTTTGTTTGTAGTTACTGGGGTTGAACCTAGGTCTTCACACATGCTGGGCACTGAGCTATATCCCTGAACTTGTGGTCTTCCTGCCTCAGCCTCCTGAGTAGCTGGGCTTACAGGCATGTGCTGCCACCATGCCCAGCTGGGCCTTTGCTTCTTTGAATCTCCCAGCAGCCACTAAGGCAGCGCTAAGTCCACCAACAGATAAAACATCTTAGACAGGCAGTGGGACTTCTGTGTAGGACCAACCACAGCACTCTGATTACAAACTGTTCATCTATATCAGGTACCACTGGGCTTATGATGTGTGCACAGTGATGAGTTAATGTATGGTCCTTGCTCTCTGAATTTTTAGTCCCTGAATGCATACGAGCTGGTAGACTAATGTACTATAATTTAGTGTCTGTTATTTTTGTTACAACAACTTAATTTTCCTATCTTCTCTTGTGGGTTCAGCAACAAGATTTTAATTTGTTCAGGAATTTAATTTGATTGAATATAATACCCTGAAAGTTTTGTTTTGTTCTGTTTTTGCTTTTTGTGGTGCAGGGAATTGAAGCCAGGGCATTGAAAATACTAACATGTGCTCTGCCCCTGAGCGACACCCCTAACTATGGAAGTATTTAAGTAGATAACAATACCATTTTATACTTTTGTTTGTGCTCAGGTTTAAGTTAGCTGATTGCTCCCATCTGTACAGTAAGGCACAAAAGTCTTTATTTTTATTGTTAGGGTAATTCACTTGTCCAGAGAATTAAGGACATAAAAATGACACAAATAGGCTGGGCATGGTGGTATATGGGGAGGCTGAGGCAGGAAGATCATTGTGAATTCAAGGGCAGCCTGAGCTACATAGTGAGACTCTAACCAAAACAAACAAACAAGCAAGCACATAAATAATATCTGTGTGAAACTTGAAAAGGTAAAAAGTTTTTGAATGTAGAAAGGTAGAAAAGTTGGGCTATTTCATGTATGACAATATAAAATTATTGTTTTAACTTAGGAAAATAAAGGTATACTTTTTGTGATCTGAAGTTTTGAAACTTTAAGTTACTTTGAAATAAATTAAAAAATATGGCTTGCTTGGATTTCTTTATTGCATATGCACTGTTTCTCCACTTGATGGCACCTTCTGTTCACTTCTGTGTAGCAAGTCTCAGTGTAGTGTACTAATCTCTCTTTGCAACTGATTTTTCTTACTAAAATTAAGGTTAATTATTCAAGAAATATATACATTCTTTTAAAAATAAGAGTAGAATAGTATATGTGAAGGGCCTGTCCCTGCCCTTCTTTTTTGAACGGAATGTACTTTTATCCCTGAAGGTTCTTCTGGGGTGAGATTGATAAATATTTCTGCTCTCATGAGGTTGCTTTACTTAGGCTGCTTAGCTCTGTGTGGTTCTCGCCGTTGGTATGGTGTGTGCTGGGAGTTTCTGTAGAGGAGGTTCTCGCCGTTGGTATGGTGTGTGCTGGGAGTTTCTGTAGAGGAGGGCAGGGTGCTCGGGTGGAGGTGTTAAGAGTCCAGGATGAGTCACTGGTGCTAGTGTTACTGGCTGGCACTACAGCGGAGAAACCATTTGTGGACGAGGGAAGAGAAGGCTGGTGAGGGAGGGGTGGGGTGGGATCAGAAGCCTCCCTTCGAACTAGTACGCTTGTGTGGCTGCCAGAAATCCAGGTGGATAGCGGCATCAGGTGAGCAGTTGGATGCTGAGTCTGAAGCTTAGGATGTAGCTCCTTGTAGGAAGAAGAGTGAGAAGTAACAAGGCAGGAGGAAAGGCAAGAGGAGAAGCCCAGCTGTACTACTGTCTGTGCCAAGAGGTCGCGTGAGGACTGCAGAGATGCGCCTGTGGGATGCGTCCCTGTGCAGTTCACTGAATGTGTGCGGAAGCTGTCCTTTAAAAATGCGGGGCCTGGGGCGTGGCTCAGTGGGAGAGTGGGTGTTTAGCATGCACAAGGCGCTTGGTTCACTCCCCAGCACCACTAGGAAACACTCATCTGTGGAAAGTCAAGAGTTTATAAACATTCTGGCAAGAGAAGGTGACCTACACAGCTCCCTAAGAGAACCTCTGTCCACTGATTCCCTGTATAGTACTTTTAAAGCACTTTAAGGTAGTTGTGTGTTCTATTTTTCCCATAGTATTACAAGCAATTTCTCATGTTACTAAAGCAATCCTTGTAAGGTAGTTTTGGTGGTGCACACCTGCAGTCCCAACACTCTGGGAGGACTCAGGTTCGAGTCCTGCTCAGGAATTTAATGAGGCTCTGTCTCAGCATCAAAAATTAAAAGAGCTAGTTCAGTGCAAAGGCTCTGGGTTCAATTCCCAGCAACACACGCACACACGCACACACACTCTTATAATTATTATTAAAATATGTTTTGGAGCTGAGGGTATGCCTTGGTGGTAGAGCACTTGCCTAGCACATGCCCTGGGTTCAATTCCCCGCATTGGGGAAAAAAAAATCTAATTGTAAGAAGCAAATAAACTCTTATTCCTTGGTCTGGGAATAGTACTGTTAATGCTTCATTCGCTGATAAAACAAATATTTGAGGGTCTGCTTTTGCATAGGGCAGGAGTATTTTGTTGTTGATGATGTTTCTTTTTTTCTGTAGTACTAGGGATTGAACCCAGGGGCTTCACACTGAGCTACACCCCCCCCCCCACTTTTTTTCTTTTTAAAATTTTGACCCAGAGTCTTGCTAAATTACTGAGGCTGGCTTCAAACTTCTGATCTTCCTGCCTCAGCCTCTTGTGTAGATGAGATTACAGGTGTGTGCCACTGGGCCTAGCTTCTTGTTCTTTTTCAGAGGCAGGGGCTCTCTACATTGCACAGGCTGGCCCTGAACTTCTGGGTCCAGGAGATCCTCTTGATGCGGCTCTGAAGTAGCTGGGGCCATAGGTTCACGCCGCCCCACTGGCTATATATAAAGGAATGATTTTAAAGGCTCCCAGCAGCGAGAAGAGATTGGAGTATATTGGTCAACAACTCTGTGGAAGAAAGCTTGTAATTATAAATAACAATGCGCATATACAACGTGCACAATATTTTGTGGCTGACTTCCCCCTCACCTCAGTGTGTAACAGACATTTTCCCATCTCACTAAATATCAGCATGTCAGTTTGACCTCTTTAGTATCTGGGGGCTTTTGTATATAGAAAGGATTAATGGCAATTTGGATTTGAAGTTAATATCCTGTTTATTACAGTTGTAAATCTTAAAACCTAGCTCTTCTGAAGCCTTGAGGTTCAGTTTATAAATAAGATAACAGGATTAGTAAATTGAATACTTTTTGCATAAAAATAAAGTATAATCTTTTTCTCTTGCTCTTTGATGAATGTTTGATAAATTCTAGTAGAAAGGATTAAATTCTACTAAGCAGTTGTGTCCATTTGCGAATTTCATTAATTACATTCCTTTAAGTGTTTTAGGTCACATTCATAAATATAATATATTTGATGTTTTTCAATTCTTCAGATGTCAAGTGAATAGGTACACAAGCAATTCTATTAAGCAAAATGTTGCTAAGCACTTAAATAATTTGTTTACTCAAGTCAGATTAAAGGACTCCCAATTTTTTGTTCTAGTATCTACTAGCAAGTTCTTCTCTTCCTCTCCTCTTCCCTCTCCTTCCCTCCACCTCCCCTTGCCTGTCTCCCTGCTTCTCCCCCTCCCCCGCTACTCCTCTACTCCTCCACCTCCTGTTCTTCCCCTCCTCCCCCTTCCCTCTGCTCTCCCTCCCCCTTCCCACTCTCCTTCCCTCACTCCCCCCCCCCTCCTTCTCCTTCTTCTGTTTTTAGTGGAGACTGAACCCAGGCCCTTTGCATTAAACTCCATCCCCACCCTTTTTTCTTTTTTATTTTAAGACAGGGTCTCACTAAGAGCTTGTTGCTCAGGCTGGGCTCCAACTTGGTGTCTTAGCCTCCCAGAGTGCTAGGATCACAGGTGTGACCACCACACCTGGATTTTTATTATTTTGATACACATTAATTGTACAAATCAATGGATTCGCTGTGATATTTCCAAACACAGGAGCCTTGTGTGTTGGTCACATCCACTTACCCTTCTCCTCTTGACTTCCTGAATGTATTCCCTCCTCTTGACTTCCTGAATGTATTCCGCATCTCTCCCACTCAGTGACTGTTCCTCCAGGTCAAGCCATGGTTGCTGCTCACCTGATTCCCACAGTGACCTGCCCACCTGAGCTGGTTACATTCTTGTTCACATGAGTACTGGCCTCTGCTAAGTGATTAGAGTGGTTTCTTTTCCCCTTTTTGAGGGTGCTAGGGATGAACCCAGGGTCTCGAGCATGCTAGACATGTGGTTGTCCTCTGAACTACACCTCCAGCCTAGGGTGATTCATTTTATTTTATTTTGGTGCTGGGGATTGAACTCAGGGCCTTGTGCTTGCTTGGCAAGCACTGTACCACTTGAGCTAAATCCCCAAGCCCCGAGGTGATTCATTTTAAATGTATTATCAGGTCTCCTCCCTTTTCTGCTCAGAGTTTTCAGCAGCTTCCCTTGATAGAATAAAGTTTCCAAGTCCTTCCTTGGCCTGCGAGGTCTCGGGTGATCTGGGTCCTTCCCAGCCCTCCCTGTCTCTGCCCTGCCACCGTGACTTCTTGCCTTGGCTTCTTGCCTTTCCTTGGACATCACACCGCTCCCAACTTCACTTTATTCCAGTGTCCGCTGCAGGGCTCCTCAGAGTACCCCAGCTGAAAGGGCCCTCTTCCCTCTCACACTGTCCCCTTCTCCTTGAGCTCTTTTCCTTATAGCACTGGCCTGCCTCTGTGTAGTGTTTTATCATATATTATTTAATTTATTGTTTATTTCTCCAGCTACCATGCTGTAACAGTTCCCAGAACATGGTACTATACTTGCTCAGGGAATATCTGTTGAATGAGTGAATAGAGACATAACTATTTTACTTGAAAACAACCATTGTCTTTTTCCTCTTGGTGTATTGGCTCAATCTAGCCTTTATCACTGTACCCTTTATTCAAAATGCTTGGGACTAGAAAGGTTTCTGATTTTGGAAATTTCCCAGATTTTGTAGTATTTGCATAGATTTTATAGTCAAGCATCCTTAAGCCCAAAATCCAAAATCTGAAATCCTCCAAAATCTGAAACTTTTGGGGCATTGTATCAGTACTCAAAAAGTTCTGGGTTTCAGAGCATTTTGGATTCAGATTTCAGAGTAAGGAATTCTCAACATGTAGTAGATGCTGTGTAAAATACTCCTTGAGTTGAATCAAAGCATTAATACAGTGGGTTGCAGAATTCTTTTGAAAATCTACCTTTCTTAGTGTTTACTTTCTGCTCCAGAAAATCAAACCATTAAGAAACTAAAAACCACATGGTTAAATAGATTCTCCAATGTGATTTTTCTCTGTAACTCTTCTCTGTTCAAATGTGTTCATTATAAGAAGACAAGATTGTTTCGATTTTTAAAATTCAGTTTTAACATGTCTCACTTTCTATTCAGTACTTTAAGATCGATTATAACATTTTACATGGATGAGTTGTTGGAAAATTCCATACCTGGCGTATGGAAATAAACTATGTATTTTCATGAACAAGAAATTGATTCCAGTTTCCAGAATAAATCTTTATTATGTTCACAGGTTGTCACAGCTATGGTACATGCTAGAGTCAGCCATGAGTAGAAAATTTTGAGGTTTCTAGATAAAAAGACATTTTGAATCTTTTCTGTGTAACATTTAGTGAATGATGTTGCTTTGTGGATTTGAATTAGAAAAAATTTCCATTAAGATAAACTGAGAGAGGGGCTGGGGATTTAGCTCAGTGATTAGAGTGCTTGCCTTGCAAGCACAAGGCCCTGAGTTCGATCCCTGGCACCACAAAAAAAAAAAAAAAGATAAACTGAGAGAGACAGTCTATCTGCCTCTAAAGCATCTGAGTACTTTAGAGGGAGTGATTTTTTTTTAATGGTGGTTTAAGTGGGATGAAGTGAGGTTAGAAGCAGATAGAAGCTATTTATAGTTCAGAATAATAGCATTTATAAGCCATCTCCAGAATTGGTTTGAATTAGAAGGATTTTTCTTTTTTTATTATACTTTCTTCTTATAAAGTCATGCATGTTCATTATAGAAAATACAGAAACAACATAGGAAGTAAACTCGACCTGTTATCCCACCATATAGAAGCAATCACTGCTTTGCTTTCCTTTTTCTTTTCCTCCTGGAGTGGGAGTTGAACTCTGGGCCTTCCTCCTGAGCTACACCTTCACCTCTTTTCATTTTGCTACAGGGTCTTGCTAAGTCAGCTCACTGACCTGGCTGGGATCAAACTTACAGTTGTCCTGCCTCAGTCTTCCAGAGTGCTGGGATTACAGGCGTGTGCCACCATAGCTGACCACTGTTAACATTTTGATATGTGTTATTCTGATTTCCTCATCTTCTATACATATATGTCCTTTTGTTTTTGTCATTACTCTAACCACACTTTTTGCAGAGGTGTTTTGGATTTAAATCTTCTCCACTACCTTGGGCAAATTATTTAAACTCATGCTGCCTGGTTTCCTCATTTATTAAATTGGAATTATAGTATCTACCTCTAGAATTATTACAAGAATTAAATGAGTTAATGTTTGTGAAGTGTTTAGAACAATGCCCGTGACTTATAAATACCATGTAAGTATTATTTTAAAAATTAAGTAAACAATCTGGTTTTAAACCTGAGAATACCCAGCACCCCCTAAAAGTAAATAAACCTTAAAATATGGTGAACATTTTTCTCAAGTCATAAAATATTCTCTGTAATTTACGGTGACACTTCAGTCTTCTGTCATGTGCCATGAGTGTAACCTTTCCTTTTGGGATTTATTCTTTCCATTTTTCTCATTGTTATAAATAAAGCTGTGATCAGCATCCTCCTTGTTCATGAACATTTACCTGGATGTCCTCATTTCTTTCTTCTTCTTTTTTTTAAAGTGATACTGGAGATTGAACAGAGAGCTTTGAGCATGCTGGGCAAGTGCTCTGTCTCATTCCGAAGGCAAACGCCTGCAGTTAAAGGGTTACATGCAACATAAATGTTTGAGAAGGTTTTTTTTTTTTTTTTTTAAATACTGATTGCCAAATTGCCCTCTAGAAAGGTTGCGCCCATTCACACTCTTAGGGTAAATGCATTCAGCAGTATATGACTGTTGATTTCTCTTTAACTTCACCAATATTGAATATGTTGTTTAAAAAAAAAAAACTTGCCACCCAGTTTAGCAAGCAGAAGACTTGTTTGGGGGTGGGGTGTTGAACGCAGGCAGGGCGTCTTGTGTGCTAAGCACAACCCCTACCAAATACCTCTGAGAAATACCCTCAGCCCTTATCTTGTTTTAATTTTAATTTCTCAAACTTCTTTGCTTACTATTTTAATTTTTTTCTTTTATGACTTGATATCTTTTTCCAATTTCTATTGGACGTTTGACGTTTTCTTTCTCATTCGTAGTGGTAGATTAACTTTTTCTGTATTTTACAAATTTTTTCTGTTTCCTTTCATCTTGATTGCATATTTTAGAACATAAATACTTCAAATTTTATCTAATAAAGTCTAGCAGCTTTTTTTCTTTATGTTTTTTTTTCCTCTTAATATTAAGTTTAGAAATCGACCTTCAGCGCTGGGGATTTAGCTCAGTGGTTAAAGTGCTTGCCTACCAAGCGCAAGGCCCTGAGTTTGATCCCCAACACCACAAAAAAAAAAAAAAGAAATCAACCTTCATATTCTATATCAGTATATCTTATGAATATAAATATTCATCAGTGTTGTATCTGAGCATTTCAGAAATATGTGGAATCAGCCTAGAGCGGAGGGATGTACATGTAACCCCAGATTCTGGGAGGTTGAGGCAGGAGACTCACAAGTTCAAGCCTTGCATTGGCAATGTAAGTGACTTAGTGAGACCCTGTTGCATGATAAAAAGGCCTTGAAATGCAACTCACTGTGAAGGCCTTGAATCAATCCCCAGTACCTCAGAGGGGAAAAAGAAAGTTGAAATCTATTTGATGTATGACTTGGGAAACCTAATTTTATTTTTTACAATAAAATTATTCTAGCATAATTTGTTGAGAAATTTTTAGTTTCCCCAATGATTTGAAATACTCTCATTACCTTATGTACTTTAATTTATTTAGGGGGTTTTATTCTGCTTTATTGTACTTTGGTATTGATTTTTATACCATTCTAATCTTCGAGATTTCATTTAATGTCTGGTAGCATCAGCCTTCCTGACTGTTACAAATTTTCAGAATTTCCTTGGATAGACTCCAGCAGATGCTTAGAATTATATTGTCAAACTCTGAGGAAGAATCCCATTGGGATTTTGATTCAGATTGCATTTAATTAAATAACAGCTACTATGCTAACAAGATTTGAGTTGGCCATCTTGTAATGAACTATATTTGGTTTCTTAATTTGTTAAATTTATCCCATCCTGTGGTTGAATGGATTTGGTAGACAGGATTACAGTAATTATGATTTAATATCTTTGTTTCAATTTTTTGATGTAACTTCAACATATTTAAGTATTGACTTTTCCCAAAAATGTTATAAATTTTCATTATAAACACTCTTTTTTAATATTTGTAACTTTTTCTTTTTTCCAATCTCCTTATTTGTAGTCTCACTGACTTTATTAAGTTTTAGTAATTTTATATTTCATCCTTTAAAGATAATAATACTGACATAAAAATGAAATGAGCCTAACACAAACCACAGCAGTTTTCTACACTACCCTGTTATCACATTGATATCTTTAATTAGTTGCAATAAGAATGACCCAACAGAGAATCTGTTTTGCAAGTAAAACTGTTTAGTTTGGAAATGTACAGGCTCTCATCTCTTTGCCTTTAATGGTAATAATAATCACAGAGGGTGTATTAGCCTAGCAGACTACAAACATTTTCTGGTTTATTATATTTCTTTCTAAACTGTCATAATGAGCATAGATTATCAGTTACACATTCCCTGACTCTTAACCATAAACTTTCTAGGATAAACATTTTCAGATTTTCTGTCATGTGATAAAATGATCTTTAAAAAATGTTTAGGGATTGGGGATTTAGCTCAGTGGTTAGAGCGTTTGCCCAGCAAGCACAAGGCCCTGAGTTCAATCCCTGGCACCAAAAAAAAAAAAAAAAAAAAAAATTGTTTAACATGGGGCTGGAGGTGGTGGTGCACGTCTGTAATCTCAGCAACTTGGGAGGCTAAGGCAGGAGGATTGCCGTGAGTTTTAGGCCAGCCTGGATTACATAGTGAGTTCAAGGCCAGCCTGAACTACATAGTAAGACCCTGTCTCGAACAAAAACAAAAACAACAACAAAAAGTTTAACATGGCCTTTTAAATATTTTAATTATAAATATGAACTCATTAATTTTATAGACTCATGGCTTTCACTTTGACATTTCTGTACATGCATATATTGTGATTTAATCATATCTCCTCTCCCTACTATCTGTCCTTGATCTTCCCTTCTTTCCCTCTCTCCCTGGCCCCTCCCCTAATAATAGTCCTGCTTCTACTTTTCATTCATTCATTCATTCATTTATTGTTTCCACAAGTATTGTTATGTTTCATGAGAGAAAACATGTGGTACTTGTCTTTCTAGCTGGTGCGTGAGAAAACATGCGGTACTTGTCTTTTCTATCTGTTGCGTTTTACTTAACATGAGGGCCAGTTCTATCCATTCTCCTGCAAATGATGTGATTTCATTCTTCTCCACGGCTGAGTAAAATTCCTCCTCCGCTGATCCTGTAGCTTGGCTGTTTTGAGTAATGCCACAGTGAAGTTAGGTATGCAGGTATTGCATGGGGGCACTGCCTTGGTTGCCTTTGGGTGTAGGCCCAGGAATGGCAGAGCTAGATCACATGGTAATGATTCAGCAAATAAGGGGAAACTGGATATCCATATGCAGAGGATTGAAACTAGATTCCTGTCTCTTACTCTGTGCAAAAATCAACCCAAAATGGGTCAAAGACCTTAACGTAAGACCTAAAACTTTGAGTGCTCGCTTTGGCAGCACATATACCAAAAAAAAAGACCTAAAACCTTGAAACTACTAGAGGAAAACAGGGAAATACTTCATGATGTAGACATAGGCAGGAGTTTCCTGAGAGGGCTCCAGGACAGCTCAGGAACTGACGAGCGGGATTGTGTCAAATTGAAAGATTTCCAAACAGCCAACGAAGAGACAACCACAGAATGGGAGAAATCTCTGCTAGGTCTTCATCTGTCAGCAGGTTAATATCCAGGATACAGAAAGAACAAGTAATCCACCCCATAAATGGGCCAATGTTCTGAATAGACACGTCATAAAAGAAGTCCAGATCGTCAAGAAACACGTGGAAGGGTGCTCAGCCTTCATCGTCAGCCATCAGGAAGGTGAGATCCCACTCACCCTAGTCAGAAGGGCTGTTATTAAAAAGATAGCAAATGGTGCTGAGGATCTGAGGAAGGAAGCTTATACTGTTGGTGGGTATGTAAAAATTATCTTTTACTTGAGCATTTTCTATTTTTCCATGAGCTCTTCAACTCCTCACTTAAGTAATGAAACCAGGCGTATATGTAACCTTTGGGCTGTGGTTTCTTAAATATCACTTTAACCTTCAAGAGTCTTGACAACAATTATTTGAGTAGTTTTCTTTCCTTACTGAAGCTGACTCAGTGAGGTAAAAGTTAAGTATTTCTGCTGCGCCTAAGCTCACATAAAGCCCTTTTTAAATTGCAGCCCTGCTTTGGCAGCTAATCCTCCCCACCAGCCGCTCACAAGGGTCTCAGGCTCTTAATCATCGTGACTTACTGGTCCAGGCTGCTTCTCTAATCACCCATTTCCTCCAAAGGATGTGAGACAGACACCAGCCAGCTCGTGCACATTTCCTCATTCTTCATGTGATAGCTGATCGTTTAGCTGCTATGTTTATTTTTAGACTCTTATAGCAACTGCAATTAGGTCTCTGTTGTTAGTGCTGTAGCCATTTACCTAGCTGTGTTTATCAGTTACTGATAGCAAACCTTCTTAGGGTTACATAGCATCATAAGGTTTGTTCGTTTGAAACATGGTCTTGCTATGTAGATCAGTCTGGCCTTGAACTTGCAGTGATCCTCGTGCCTCAGCCACCATGCCCAGCCCTAGCATCATACATTTTTCTCATTGACTTGACTTTTACTTCTTTCAGTGGAACCATTTCCTCTCGTCTTCTCCTCTGCAGCTGGCAATCTCCCTTCCCCTTGGAGCAGCAGATCTATGGACTGTCCACCCCTCCCCATTCCCCCATTCCTTCTTCCCTTCTCTGCCTTGTGCGCTCCAGGTCTTGGAATGATCTGGTATGAGTTCTCTTTCCTTTCCTGCTTAGTTGCCTCCCAGATTCTATTCTTCATCCCTGGAATTTTTTGGGAGGGGGGTACCAGGAATCGAACTCAGGGCCTCATGCTTGTGAGGCAAGTGCTCTAACCACTGAGCTAAATCCCCAGCCCGTCGTCCCTGGAACTTTGATACCCCCTTTCTCTGTCCTTAGCATCATTACCAGTATCTTCCCTTTCCATTCCATGGCCAGATTTCTGACACTTCTCATCATACATCCTTTGAAGTTAAATTGTTAAGGACTTAATTTAGGGCTTTGATTTAATAACTGTATTTTATAGTGGTCAGACTCCAGCTTGAGATGAAGATGTGTGCAGAGACCCCCCTTTCTCAGCAGAGCTCTTACTAAAAGTTTCAGACTAGAGCTTCATAAGCCAGATGCCTGAGCACAATAATATCCAGAACCCGCCCCTGGCATCTAATACTAATACTCTACTGAATCAGCTCTAAAATACTTTTTTGGGGTGGGGGGTTGCTGAGGATTGAACTCAGGGCCTTGTGCTTGCTAGACAAGCACTCTAACTACTGAGCTAAATCCTCAGCCCCCAAAATATATTTTATATCTACAATTAGGATACGTAGTATAGTCAGTAGTGTGTCCTAATTTAATTGGCAGCATATTTTCTTTCTTGGAGGCAGATAAAATATTGATGTATCTGAAAACGAATAGGTCTTGGATTTGACGAACTATCGTAATGGCCTCAGACTCCCGATCCTTCTCCTCAGCTTCCCACACGGCTGGATGACAGGTGTGCTCCTGCAGCCAGCGAGTAGCTACCGTTGGTTGATGTCCTACATGCATTAAGTGTATTATTTCACTGGATCCGTATACCTTCTGTAGGAAGTAAAGACGTTTAGATGAAAATACCAAAGCACAGAACAGTCAAGCGAGTGATGGAATCGAAGTGTGAATCTGAGCGACAAAGCAGTTACGAACTTCCCTGCTAACTCTCCGCCACTGTGCTGCCTCTTCATAACTGGGCTGTTTTCTCTCCCCTCTTTAAGGCATCGCTGGCTTCACAGTATGACTGATGACCCTCCAACAACAAAACCTCCAACTGATCGTAAATTCATTTGGAAAAACCATAAATTCAATGTGAGTGGCACTCCAGAGCAGTACGTACCTTACTCTACCACTAGAAAGAAGATTCAGCAGTGGGTCCCACCTTCCACACCATACAAGTAGAGACAGTGAGAACCAGTTGCAGTGTGTAAAATACGGGCTTTTCATGGAATTGTACTTTTCCTGTCTACTGTTAACTTGATTAAAATGGTTTGACCAAGCAATGTCTTTTGTGCCATTTTTCCCTCAAATTTGTCATTCATCCACTTGCAAAACAGAAGCTTACGGACATGGTTGGTTGAAGCAAACATCAACTAGGGTGGTACCTGGTGTAGAGTCCCCAGTTTTTGGAAACAGTCCCTGAGGTCAGGTTTGCGCTTTGTGACCTTCTCCTCTCCCACAGCTGACTTTTAGGGAAGACCTAACCCCAGGCTGGGTGGAAGAGACTTTCTTGGGCATTTGAGATGTGAGCGGAGGGACACGGAGGTGGAGAGGCATCGGGGCTGGTGGCTTTTATTGCAGCTCTCTAAGGGAGAGGTTTGCAGAGACTTCTTGTTCCCCAGGTTTGGGCTCCTTAACACTTTATGTTCATCTGTGAGCTATCCCAGGCTCCTTCCTAATATCTTCTTATTTCTTTAAGCTAACTAGAGTAACTGGGGTTTTTTGTTTTTGTTTTTGTTGTTGCTTGCAAACAAAAACATTAATATGGAGGTGGTATCAGAATGGGTTGCCCGAAGAAGGCCTCAAGGAAATGCAGGATAATTGAATCGGTTGCTGTGTGGGATGAAAGGCAGTGTTCTTCAGGGAGGATCAGTTCCAACTGGCAGTGGGGCATGGTGGAGGCTGCGGGACACTGGGCACTCTGCTCCACCTGCTCAGAAAGCTGGCCGTTTGCAGTAGCACTCTGTTACCTAGGATGAGTGGTAGGCACATTTAGTGAATGGGAGCAGGTCTGCCCCACTCTGCCTTTGACTGCTCTCCTCCCATGCTGTGCTCCTGCCAATCTGTCCTTTGCCACATGGAGTGTTGCTGTCTGATGTACTGAAAGTGAAAGGGGCAAGCCTGGCTTGTAGATGGTGGGCAGTGTGCGTGCTGGCTGGAAGTGCACTGTCGCACTGTGGCCTGTTAAGAGCCATCTTGAGGAGCAGTGGAGGGTGGTGAGTGTCTGCAGACAGGACTTTAGGTAGCGCCTTTGATCATATCCTTTGACTTCGAGGAAACAGGGTCTACAGGTCAGAGTCTATAGCCAGTCACTGACCACCAGGCCAGAGACCTGAGAAGAAGCGACACTGGAGATGGTGTTAAGGTTGAGGAAGGGCTTTGGAAATGAACCCTGAGGATTAGACCTATGATCCTAACAAATCAGCCTGGTGCTTACTGAGATCACCATCTGAGAACAGATCTTGTCGCAGTGCCCGCTCTGGGAGCCCACCAGAAAACCCTGCTAAGCCTAGCGGGTCGGGGCAGCAGGTCTGTTTCAATTTGTTTGCATGGCCGCAGGTGCATATTCCCTGTTTAGAGCCACTTTCCTCAGTGTTGTGTGTAGGCTGAGAACGCCGTCTGTGTCGCCAGACAGGGGATGGCACCCTCTTCACTGAAAGGGAGTGATGACCTAAGGTCTGATGGCGCCTCTTCTTGGGCTCATGGTGTGCCCTTGATCTTGGGTATCTTCCTCATTTCTGCCACTGTTTTCTGCTATGCGTCAGTCATGCTAGCCACTTTCCAAGGATCGGATTGATTTATTTAGTTGTTGTGGTTGTTTTGAGACAGGATCTTGCTGTGTAGTTCAGGGTTACTCAAATTCATGACGATTCTCCTGCCTCAGCCTCCCAAATGCTGGGATTACAGGCAGGCGTCACCACACCTGGCTCCAGATTTATTCCTGTTTCAAGCCATTTGCCCTTGCCACTGCTCCTGCCTGGGGTGGTAACGTCCTTGCCCTGTCACTTCTTTTGTATTATTGATGTCTCGGTTCACAGCAGGATATTCTGTGTCTACATAATTTAAAGTGGCTTCCTTAGCAACTTCCTTTGTAACTTTATTTATATAAACTTCATTGTTTTTTATTTTCCTCATAGAACTTATTATTTTTGAGGAAAGACATGAGCAAAATTGTTCCAGTAAATAATCTGTGTATTCAGCATTTACTGAACACGCCACCATTCACCTATTAAAACATTATATGTGTAAAAAAAATTGTATGTGTAGACCTAATGACTTGAGACAGTATTCATCAGATTAATAATTTTGCTGGAGGCGAGATGTTGACTAAAGAGAAACAACAGCAGCCCTGAATAGCAAATTCTGAAATTTCAGAAAGTAAAATCCTTGCAGGGAATAACATTAAGCCTTGCTGATAGTTATAAATAGGAAATTTAAGAAAGGTTCATTGAGCAATTTTTATAGGGGGGAAAAAACTACACTAATTACCACGATAGCGTGCTGTGTTTCCAAAAGGTTGGTGGTATTTCAGGGCTTCTGTCACTTGTATGATGAGCTTGCAGAGTTCCCGAGGCCTTCATCACTCTCTAAGTGATGCTCCTGTGTATGGAGAAACCCATTTATAACTTTCTCTTGACACCCGGCTTAGTTAGACACTAGTGCCAAGTGTCCACCGCCTAAGTGCAGTCTTGGCCTCAGGTGTGCGGTTATCTGGTCACATTCATCAGCTCTGCTCCAGGAAGACACTGACTGTGTACATCCCTAAAATTTATGGAATAATGGGATTACAGAAATGGACACGTGGCAGTAGATTTTTTTTTTTTATAGTAAATGCTTTGGAACAGAGAAGGGGGTCTGCAAGGGCCACTGAATGGCACGTGCACGTAGAACAACAGTGTGAATGGTCTCCTGGGTCACCAGCTGACCTCAGGAGCTGAGGGTGGAGTCCAGGGAATCAGCTGTTTCCTGGAAAGCATAGGTCTGGACTTCTGTTCTTGCTTCTGGTCACCGAGCCCTGACTTCTCTTGGAGACCATCCTTCCCACGCTTTCAGCCATTATGGCTCATGGGTTTGACTGTACCTACTCTTTTGTTTTTGGAAGAAGGGGTTGAACACAGGACCTTCACATTAAACTGCATCTCCAGCCCCTTTTATATTTTATTTCGAGACAAAAGTGTTGCTAAATGACCAGTCTTCCAGGCTGGACTGGAAATTGTGATCCTCCTGCCTCAGCCTCCCAGAGTGCTGGGATCACTGGCATGCACCACCACACCAACTGTACCCACTCTCAAATTCTCAAGTATCATATCCCACCAGCTTCGGTGTTTAGTGCGAGAATGAAAAATGACCCAAGGCAGGCCAGTAAACTCAAGTCCAGGACTTTAGTTGGAAACAGTGGAAAAGAGAAGTCCTTGTTCTGTGAGATCAGGAACCTGCTGTGGCTTCGAGGCACCTGAAGAGGAAGAGAATGCAAAGGGACAGGGCCAAGAGGGCATGGGACAGACTCCTGATGATAGTGTCTGAGACCAAAAGCTACACTCAGAGTCCTCAGGTATGTGGGCCAGTGCAATTCCCGCACTTGTTTTTCCTCCTGAATCTCGGCTGTGTTGGGCTTCTCTCATTTGCAACTGCATGTCCTCACTGACAGAAAATCCTTGCAACTTGATTATTTCTCCCTTAGTAATGACATTTGCTGCTGGCTTTCAACATCTTTCTTATTAGACAGAGCCCAGATTATGAGTTTTCTGGTTCATTAATAAAGGCATATTATGAGCCAGTAGTGTTTGTCAGGATTTATTACTACAAGCTAATAAATAGCTTTCTCTTCATAACTTAAAGTTTTATGTTGACTTGGAATCGGCTTCTACATACGCATTGAAGACATATCTGGGTCTTTCAAACTCCTGTCTGGGATGGCTCCACTCCACGATTCCAGCTTCAGAGAGGGCTGCGTGTTTGCAGATTCAGTTGCTCGGAGCTTGGCCTTGGAACTTTGAGCCACAATAGAAGTTAGTAAAAATTGGCAATCCTATTTATGTCACGGTTACGCATCAACCCCACAATATTGGGTAATTTATGGTATTCTTTTTCTTCTTTTGTTTTTTGTTTGTTCTGAGACAGGGTCTCACAGGCCATGCTGGCCTCAAACTTGTGGTGATCCTCCTGTCTCAGCCTCCCTAGTGCTGGGATTACAGGCATGGGACTCCACACTTGACTGTGATACTCTTTCTCAAAGCACTAGAAAGAGGATGGAAAATTATGCACAAGAAAAGCTGTGTCCTAATTTGAAATGTAAATATTAGGATGGAAAAACTATTTTCTCCCTTAGAAAGTCTATCTCTTTACAGTTAAGATGAATAAATTTGCAATACAGTACTAAGAATTTCATCTAAGACAGAACAAAGCACTAAACCATTAACTCTGCATTAAGCTAGGTGGAAAAATAAAACTCCACTCATGGAAGGAGATGGCCACATAAAAGCCATCAAAACAAAATGTGCACTTGTCACGAATAGCAACTAATAAAGCAATACTCAACCATGGCAAAGGGGAGATGCGAGGGGGACAGGGCTGGTCATCAGAATCGGGGAGACAGTTACAGTTCACCATATCACCCTGAAGTGTTATTTTGCATTGAGAAAATGAAAGAAACAACCCACCCTGTTGTCTTTATGATGAAATTATGGGAAACGCACCTCAGGAAAATTGTTGGCTGTTGGGACATATAAGTTGAAAGAGGATTGAGAACTGGGATTGATGGACTGCTCACAGGTATGTGGTTTCCTCTTGTGGGGGTAGAAATATTCCGGAATGTGTGATAATGGCTGTACAACATTCTGAATCTGCTAAAAACTATTGAATTCTATACTTTTTTTTCTGAGATTGAACCCAGGGCCTTTGCACTGAGCTACATCCCCAGCTTTTTGTTTGTTTTTGCTTTTTGAGACAGGGTCTCTCTAAATTACCCAGACTGGGATTGAACTGATTTATATACCTTAAAGCAGTTTAAAAAGTGAATTTTATGCTATGTGACTTTGATGTCCATTTTTAGAAAAAGATTAAGAAACTCCATTCTAATGGGTTATGGATAGTAATCCTGTTTCCTAAAAGAAAGTGACATTTACCCTATTGTAGACCTTCCTGAAAACAATTTTGTTCCACTGGACAAGCACTCTGATTATTCTCTTTCTTTTGCTCACGCTAGATGGAGGTGAGCCTCTTTGTATGAATTACACTGAAGGCGAGGTGCACTGTGGCTTACTGTGAGGGCAGAAATGGAAGAAAGGGGAGGAGGAGGATAGAAGTCACACATCTTAAGCATCACAAAACCACCCAAATCTGACCAGACCGTCCTGAGATTGATACCTTGATACCTCTGGCTCAGGAAGCTTTGGCTACAAAGACACCTGATTTAAAAGTGCCTTAGATAAGAAGACATTTCATAACACGAGTAATAGAGACCGTGGTTGGATTTCAGTTCAGCAGCTCAACAGCAGGTCAGGAACTGTGATTTTGTCCATTTTCCAATGCCATGCTCCACACGGTGATTCGTTCTCTGACTTCAGTCTTCTAAGGTCCTAAAGTGGCTCCTCCAGTTCCAGCGTCACATGCAGGTGTCAACGCCATTCAAGAAAAGAGGGTGCCCGTCTTAGGTCCTATTTGAGAGCACACGCCTCTTTAGAGACTTCCAGCAGACTTCCTCTCTTGTTTCTTCAGCCTGTACTGTAGCTCCCACCTCGGCGAAGACTGGGTGGCAAGCAGGGCAGTTTATTAATCAAGAGGCTTCCTTTGGCGTCTGGAGAAGGAACCTGCCTGTGAAAGATGCAGAGGAGGAGCGAAATCAAGGTGCTGTTGGCAAGGGCTGGATGAATGGCTGCGGGTAGCATTAGCCACGTCTGTCCCGGAGAGGCCGAGTCTCGGCTTGGTGTGCCCACTTGGCGGAGGGGTGTTATTAGTGTCCCCGGGAGGGTAAGCGTGGCCTTCTCCTCTGGAAAACAGAACCATCTAACTGGGCCCCTGCCCCAGATGCAACTCTCTTCCGACAAACTCTGTCTTGCTGAATTCCCTACTCTCAGTCTGAGAATCAAGATGGTCTTTGGTATTTCCCCTCTAGTTGTGCCTGGCCCCGTCCACACCCCCAGACCCCACAGCGCTAAATTAAAACCCCGAACTCGCTCCCACCGGCGAGGAGGAGCTGAGGTCTCTTTCTCACGTTTCCCCGCTAGCCCTGCGGATGCTCTTTTACTTCTGCCGAGCGACGGCTGCCTGGTCCTCGTTTTCTGTTTGTCTGTGTTTGCTCATCGAATTTTACGCCGCGATGTCTCCTGGGCTCCTGGGATTGGCGCTTGTTTCATTTCACACGTTGCAAAAGTGCGCGGTCTGTTTCGGGAGAACAGTGTGTTTTATTTCAACGCTGGGATCGAACCCAGGGCCTTGCGCGTGCTAGGTGCAGGCTCCACCACTGGGTGCTCCCAAGCCCTGGAGAACATTTTACAACGGAGAAGCGGGCTTGTTTGTTCAACTATATGCACACTTACATAGTTTATGATTCAGTAATTCAAACCACTCAATTGTCAGACCCCTATTTTATTAACATTGCTGAGTCTGGGGAGCAAGACAGTGGATCGGAAGGCGCATCGGCCCTCCCATGGACTCCCCTAGGCCCCGCCTGGGGCTCACTCGCCCCGAGCTTCGGGCAACGCGGGTGCTGTTAAATCTGCCTCAGAGTCATCACCAGGCAAAGCCTCTGACATACGGTATACTTCAGTATTATTATTTTCATACCCTAATTTACTGGGTAAAATCATAGGCAAAGGCGAAATTCTAACAAAAATTTAAAATAATGATAATTTACTGACTTACAGTTCCTGAAAGCATGATTGAATTCGGACTTTTTTATTATTATTTTAAACAAATAGGATTATATAAATAACTAGTTTAGCTAAACTTTACACTAAATGGCAATATTAGAGATCACTGTACAAGAATGACTTTTAAGCCAGGCGTGGTGTCACGTATCTGTAATTCCAGCACCTGGGAGGCTGAGGCAGGAGAATCGCTGTGAATTCGAGGCTAGCCTTTGCTACATAGTGAGTTTAAGGCCAGGCTGAATTACATAGCGAGACTCTGTCTCAAAAAAAAAAATTTTTTTTAAGAGATATTTTATTTTATGCAGAATCTCTTTGTTTAACTAGAAACTCAATTTTTAAATTATTTACTTAACAGATTTTAAAGTCCTTAAGAAATTCAGTGTTTATATTTGGACACAAAGTTTAAAATGTAGCTGTGATTACAGTGCCCTTCTTCTAATTATGAGGAAAATGGTGTTTGCAGCTGAGGTTGTCCCTCCCGGGATGGTTAATTACAAATGATTTAGGGAGATCACATCCAGTCCAGTGTCCATCCCAGACAGCTCTGGATTCTGAAGGGTTTTACCTTTGCCAGGACAGACAGCATAGTCAAGCTCAGGAGAGCAGTGGCTTATGAAATTCCCTCTCATCTGATTCAGGAAATGTGGGCATTTGCTGCCTGCTGAGCACCATTTCCCCCTTCTTTTTTTTTTTTTTTTTTTTTTTTTTTTTTGGTGGTGCTGGGGATCGAACTCAGGGCCTTGAGCTTGCTAGGCAAGTGCTCTACCATTGAGCTAAATCCCCAGCTCCACCCATCTTTAAGAGTAGCACCCTTTTCATTCTCCCCTTCCAGCCCTTTCAGCCAGAACACAGCCCACTGGACTCACATCAGAGCTCTGTGCTGTGCAACTCTGGCCTGGCCAGTCCTGTACTCCTAGTACCATTCTCCTGGCCCCAGTAAGTTGTGTGTGTGTGTGTGTGTGTGTGTGTGTGTGTGTGTGTGTGTGTGGTATGTACCAGGCTAATCAAATTCTTCCTGAGGATTTTTTGAGTGAAACTGGTAGGGAAATAGTGCATTCCTCCCAGGGCCTCAAAACTATATTCACCTCCAGAGTTGTGGTGGCTGTGATTTTAGCTTCAGGGAAAAGCCCAAGGAAATAAAGGTAATACCCTTAGAAAAAGGAAGGCGATCTAAGCACGGTGACACCTGCCTGTAGTCTCAGCACTTCGGAGGCTGAGGCAGGAGGATCACAGTGAGTTCGAGGCCAGCCTGGGCTACATAGCAAGACCCTGTCTCAAAAAAAACAAAAACAAAAACAAAAAAAAAGGAAAGAAAGGGAGACAGGACAGAGGGAGGGAGACAGTGGCGGGGAGAGAAACACAACACTTGGCTTCCCATTCCATAGGTCCTCAGAGATACCTTGATTCCTCCATATCTTCCTTTGAGTCTATGACAGACACCACCCCCCACACTGGCCCACTCCCCGACACCAATTCAAGCTGAATTTCTTTCACTGGCAGTAAAAACAGCCCTGACTAATGCCACAGGACATTAGTATTCTTCACTTGGTCCTTGGCTAACAATCAGTGCTTTGCAAATTTGTGAGCAGGGTAATGGAAAGGAGTCATTTTCATTCTTGTGAGATATGATTATTAGCATCTTATTGAACGTTACGCAGCTTTATAGAAATAAATGTCATTTGTCATTAAATTAAAGGGATTTATTTGACAGCGTTCTATGGCCTTTAGTTATTTACAAATGAAGTCATTTTTGTCTGGCTGCAGCTACAGCTCCAGACCTGGACTTTGACTGACCGTGGTGATTTAGGGTCATTTTTATGAGGCTTCCTTCGGCCTTGCCCGCCTTTTGCTCTTGCCTCATCTTTACGGCCTCCTAACAGCCAGGTCAGCTTCCAGTCACCGGTCTGGGCTACAGTCAGTACCTAGGCTTTGCCGCTTCTCACTGTCTTTCAGTGGATGTTTTGCTTCTGCTCATGGAGCTTGTATCACTGGAGGTTGATTTCTTTTCAGCGGTTGCTAGGATACACCATCAGCATCCATTCATCCTTCAGAATTACAGCCAACTTGAGCTCCTTCTGGCTCCTCAGCATTGCAAAGCAGAGGCTATGTCAGAAGATTCTCAATCAACTTTGCAGAGGGTCAGCAGGAGTCTGGCTGGGGCCTGGGCACAGCTATTCAGCTCAAATTTCTGTCTCCATCTTCCAGTTCTCTTAGCTCTAGAGAAAGCCGCTTCAAACTACCCCCTCCCCCTTCCATCTGAAGAAAGTGCAATAATCTATCCAAAGATTCAGGGAAGGAGGGAGCTTATGTTCTTTCAGATTAACCTTTGGCTTCAGATTTCTTTTATTTCCCTTTCTTTTCTTTCCCTTTTTTCTTTTTCTGGGGGTGGTGGTGCTAGGGATTGAACCCAGAGCCACACACACCCCTCTGCGCTGAGCTATATCCCAGCCCCCAGATTCCCATTTTGTGAAATTCATCCATTCGACAGACTATAGACAGACGTACTGTCCATTCCTGTCTACATCAGTCCACATGGAGGAGCTCAGCCCCTTCTCCTAAATCCCACCACAAATTATTCACAAGAGCTAATTTGTGTGCTTAGCACACTTCAAACTGAAGATTTGGGTTGACAGAGGATCATATATTTCCAAAAATATAGCCCCTCCCTTCCTTCCTCTCTCTCTCTCTCTCTCTCTTTCTCTCTCTCTCTCGACAGTGTTCCAATATGTAGTCCAGGCTGGCCTCAAACTCTCGACCCTCCTGCCTGAGCTTTCTGAGTGCTGGGACTACAGGTGGGCCACCATGCCCAATTTACATTTATTCTTAAATGTCATCTCCACCTTGTTGTGTTGCTTGCTTCTCTCTTTCCTCTTTTTTTTCTGCTGTTTTCTCTGCTAGGAAGGAAAAAATATAGGAAAATGAGTTCTTGGTGTTTTGTTTTTTTTGGTGCTGGGGATCGAACTCAGGGCCTTGTGCTTGTGAGTCTAGTGCTCTAACCACTGAGCTAAATCCCTAGCCCCAAGTTCTTGTTTTTTAACACGGAGACGTTCAGCTTTCATATCCTATGCCTGTCTCTGCACCCGAAGGGCTTCACGCCACTGTTACAGTTTATTAGACCCCAGGTATCAGTGAATGGGGGCGGGGTGTATTTCATCTTACACTAACATTTCTGGGGCTCCTTGTGTCCCAGGCTCTAAGTACCTTTCGTGTCTCCCTGTGAGCAGGTGCTATTATTATCCATTTTACCAGTGAGGAAATAGAAGCAGTACTAGTCAGTTTCCCATCACTGGGACAAAGTAGCCAACACCTGCAACTTAAAGGTTGCGAGGTTTATTTTGGCTCATAGTTTTGGAGGATTCGTTCCGTAGTTCCCCGGCTCCAAGGCAGAGGAGCGTGGTGGAGGACAGCATCTCACAGCATGGTGACCAAGAAGCAGAAAGAAGGAAGGAGCGGGATGGGAATGTGCCTTTAGTCACAACCCTGTGACCTGCCCCTTCCGACCATGCCCACACTGGATGTGAGACTTTTAGATCTAAACCACAACAAAAGTATAGAAGGATAAATGGGGAGGACATTCAGCTGCTTAATCTAGAGTTCAAATTTCAGTGCCTTCTAGCAACTGCGAGAAAAAGCCTGAGCTGGGCGATTCAAACAAGCTGACCCTGTGCAGGTCCGCACAGCTCTGGGCTCTCCAGGTGAGGGAAAAGAAGTCCCAATCTTAGGCCCGATTAGTTCTCATCTCTATTGCTAGCAGCTGAGTAGAATTCCTAACCGGTACTGACATATCTATTGGGGTTAAAAAATAGAACTAGTGGCAACGTTTAAAAATTGAGAGCTTATGCCAGGCATGGTGGCACACGCCTGACGTCCCCCAACTTGGGTGGGGGCTGAGCTGGGATGACTCAAGCCCAGGTGTTCACTGCCAGCTGGAGCAACAGAGCAAGATCCTGCCTCAAAAAAGGGAGGGAAGGGAATTGCACAATCATCTTGATTTCTGCTGCTTTGTCTTGAAACAACAACAAAGTCAACATTGGGTCCTTGGCAACAATCCACTCAGCAATCGGTCGATAACTCATTTACGTGTCTTGAAGGCTTCTAAGTATGCTTCGTCTCCTTTTTCGGGTCACTTAGGTCTCCCAGTCCAGCAGGCTAGCGAGCAGAAAGGGGGAGGGATGCCGTGGGGCTCCGCTGCTGCAAAAAAGGGTGACAGTCACCTACTTCTCCTCCTGGGAAGGGCCCTGTGAACTGGGGCCCATTTGTTCCGAGACTCTATAGACAGGTCCTGCCCCTGGCCGTGGTAGGCATGTGGGCCCACAAAATTGCAAACTTTCAACATTATTATGTTGGTTTTAGTGATATTTTTTCATGACTTGAGTGCACTGCGCTCAAAAACAGACTGTGTAGCCAACAAGGGCAGCACCAACTCTGCCTCCTGCTCTCACCACACACACAAGTGTCAGACGTTACACGTACTTGTGAGGCTTGGCCAGTTAAATGCAGCGATCACCTACCTACACTGTGTACCTGTGAAGACAGGGGTTCATCGCTACTTAGCAGACATGTAAGTTTTCTTATTTCATTATTAAACATGAGCTTGTCTTATTTCATCCAACAATTTAATAGGTTAAAATATTAAAAATAAGGAAAGTTTGTTACCTACATATCATATTGATCTCTTTCTCATTGCCGGGACTCAATGCCTGACGCTAACCATTTAAAGGCGGAGAGTTCCTTTCGGCTCACAGTTTCAGAAGTTTCAGCCCATGGTTGGCAGGCTCAGACACAGAAATAGCGTGGTGGAAGGGTGCAGTAGAGGAAAGCTGCTCATGCTGTGGTGCCAGGAGGCTGAGAGAGAGTGAGAAACCAGACAGGGAGAGAAACCCTTCCAGGCCACGCCCCAGGACTGCTTCTTCTCTCAGGACTGGTTCTTTGAAGTCCTGGGAGAGCCTCCATCACTTTTGGGGGCAGTTCAGTTCCTATCATGAGATGGTGCTGTCATGGGCACCTGCTCCCGCTTGGCAGTGTCCTTATCCTGGGGTGGCCTGGAGGCTCCACTTTTCCTGGAATCCAAGGTGACGGCAGGTTCTCGACAATGATTGGAGGTTTTGAGGCATTGCTTCAGGAGATCTGGAACCGGACATCATAAAAGCTGGAAACTGGATGTCCCTACAAATTCTGACAATGACTTTAGAGATTCTTATCTTGAAGTCTCATCAAAGATGAGATCAGCTAGGTAGACTTAAGGACTTGTAAGCCTGTAATACAGACTCCTGAGGTGATTAACCTGCCTCTGTGCAGAGCTGAGAGTGATCTGACCCAAGGCTTTAAGGCAAGAAAGGAGACAGATACAGAAATGAAGGCAGAGATGGCAAGATCATCCTGCTTCTAGCTCGCCACTTGGCATCTGCAGGCCCAGCCTGTAGGTCCCTGTTACAGGGAGACGGTGAGGTCCAGGGATCACGAGAAGAAAGACCCACAGGGACCACGGGCAGAGGTGATGGACACTGTCTAGCATCTCAGAATCTAGACTCTTGAGATGCCCTTCTGGGAACAAGAAAACTCTGTGTCCAGATGTACAAAAATCAGACTGTAGGGCTATGCAAAGAGGCTACTGGGGCTGGATCTCATTTAGATGTTAACTAAATGCAAAGGAGGGACTGAGGGACTGTGCTGGATTCCCTAGAGTCCCTCCCTGCTCTAATGGGCTCTGTGCTTGTTCATTCGCTCATTTATTCATGCATGCACATCTGTTCCCTGGCCTCACCCACAAAAGACTTGCGGCTGCTTACAGGAAGAATACCAAAATTTTTAGAGTTAACCATAAACATAATTAAAAATGTACAGATACAGCAGGTATAATTTTTAATAAAATAGTTCTGCTGTATTTTTATTATTAAAGCACAAAGTATACATAGTAGAAAACTTAGAAGGTAGATATAAACAAAATTCAAAGAGTATTCAGAATTCTACCACCTAGAGAAAACCATTGTTAACACCTTAAAATATGTATTTTCATTTTTTCTGTGAAAAATGTAAATATTTTAATATTTTATACAGTGTGATTACAACTTCTATGCCATTTTCTAATCTGCTTTCGCTCCTTAATTAAAATAAGCCAGGTGTGGTGCTGCATGCTTGTGATCACAGTTATTCTGGAGGCTGAGGCAGGAGGATTACAAATTCAAGGCCACCCAGGGCAACTTAGCAAAACCCTATCTTAAAATCTAAAAAATGAAGAAGAGCTGGGGATGTAGCTCAGCACTCCATGGGTTCAATTCCTAGTATTGGGGAAAATTTCTATACCTATATATAAAGAGAGAACAAATAATGCAAAGTTAATGTAGTTTCATCTATAACATCATTTTAAATAAATGAGTAAAATTCCATTGTAGGTATATATCATAATTTATTTAAATAATCACCTCATGACCAGGCAAGATTTTGAAATCCACTGCTATCTCATAACCTACTAGTTGGATAACTCTATTTCACATAAACATGTTGTGTCTCTCAGCCTTACAGACCCCTGGCACAGATTAAGGACCAGTAACTCAGGAGGAAATAAAAACTTTGGAACAATTGTCAAGCTGCTGAATCTGACGATTCTCTTAAGCACAAAGAATGACTGTTAGTGTTCTGTCTTCCAGGTTATGTAAGTGAGAATTTCTAGCTGGGCTACTCTAACATTATTAATTACACCTATTGTTTAACTTTGAAAATTCTCCAGTGAATGAGCAGCGATCCATCTTCCCGCGGCTGTATCTGTGAGTCCTTCTAAGAATGTGGGGTGAAGCTCACGTGTCAGGATCATCTTCAGAGAGTATTCGTGGGACCTGGCGGTGGGGCTGCCGCTGGCCAGCTGAGCACGACCACACTCGTCAGGTCATGGTGCCTTCTCTCCCAGCCGCCTTCTTTTTTAAGCAGAAGCCCCTTGCAGGAGAGAGACTCTGGGTATGAACGTGTATTACAAACGTTTCACCTTCCCCTGCACGTCTGACACCAGGAAAACTGTTGGTGGCTGTCCAACCTCTGTTCCTCTTCCTTCTTCATTGTACCATCCTGCTTGCTGACTTTGGGGAACTATCACTTGACCCTTCTAAGCCATGTGGACCTCGCGTGATGGACTCCACAGCCACCTTCTGGTTAGAACTTGATGTCCCTCTTCCCCATGTAATGAGCCAAGCACTACATCTCGGAAGAGGGACAGCAAGTTCTAAGAAGGAGTTTGGCTCACTACGTAGTGATCCCAGTGATCAGCACAAGACTTAAGCTAGTCCAGATAGAGGTCTTCAGATAGCAATTCTGAGACAGGGACCCCTCCAACCTGGCTGCCCCCACCCAGAAGCTAGAGCCCCAGATGAGGACAGGTGGGAGACACTGAAGTCTTTATATTGCTGGATGAAACCCTGCCTGAAGTCCATTTCTACTTATATTTAAATCTTTCTTTCCTTTTGAATACGTAATCCAATATACATCTTCCTTGTGTCTAAATCAGTTTGGGGAAGGTTTTCTCATGCTTACAGCTGAAAGATACCCACCCTGGAAGACGCCTAACCCAAATGCTCCTGTTGTGCAGAAACTGTAGCAGACTCCAGCTCTCCTTCCTTTGTCAGCTTTATTCTTATTTACAGATTCTTCTTTCTCTGTAACACATGGATTTCGGCCTACTGGGCTGTACGACTGCTTCTCATCCCTCTCTACGTGCCTTTCTTCTCTTCCATAGGTCCCAAGCATCCAGCCTCCCTTTCTTTCAAAGCTGCCATCCCCCTCTCCCTCCTTCCGAGATTTTCTAGCTCCAGGATTGACTATTAATGAGACTCGATCCCCTGCTCCCATTCTGCCTCTTTTCCACATTGAGGACCTTCCTGACATCCACAGTTTATTACTAATCACGGCGAGGAAGGACAGGGGTTTGTGCTGAGACTCTGAGGTTCCCAGCAGGAACGTGTGCAGAGATCACTTAGCAATGTCTGCCATGCAGAGGATGGAGAGTGTCAAGATGCCTCCGGGGGCTGACTCCCTGTCCCAGGCCGAGCTCCGAGCCTGGTTCTTCTGCTGGTCACGCCGTCTGTGGCCCTTTCCTGGTTCAGCACCGGGGAAGCATCTGCTCCATGTCAAAGGGGCACATCGAGTCTGCAGGCCTGACACAGGCCTGAAAAGCTTGCCAAAGCCTCGGACAGCTGACCTGCTTAGTGCACTTCGCGCCTTCCATCACTCATTCCTCATGTCTGCTCACCTCTCTGGAGACTCATTCTGCAGCCTCAAGCTAGGAAGGTCATTTTAGGGTTAGAGAGACACGACTCCAAAATAGCTTCCATATGAACAGACGCGGTTTCCACCAAGGGAGCAGGTGGTCTTTTGCTCACAGCCCAACCCTCATCCACGACTAATAAAGTTCATCTTTTTATAGACATCGCTGAGCCCAGCTTTATTCACAGGTCTTTCCTCAAAACCACAACAAAATCTGGAACACTCTAGAAATTCTGATTCCTGAATGAAGTCAATTCATGTTGGAGTTTGAACTCTGCTGATGTCTTAGTGTATTTTCCTTGCTTTCAATGGGAGAACTTTACGTTGTGTGATTATAAGAAGTTTGTTTTTTGGGTGTCAATATAGTTCTGGAAACACTAGCCAGAGCAATCAGGCAAGAGAAAGAAATAAAAGGGATAAAGATAGGAAAGGAAGAAGTTAAACTATCATTATTTGTGGATGACATGATACTCTACATAGAAGACCCCAAGAATTCCACCAAAAAACTTCTAGATTTAATGACTAAATTCAGTTGCGTAGCTGGATACAAAGTCAACACCCAAAAGTCAATAGCATTCCTATATACCAATAACAAACTCACTGAGAAAGAAATAACAGAAGATATTCCTTTCACATTGCATCCAAAAAAAATGAAATACTTAGGACTCTATCTAACGAAACAAGTAAAAGATCTTTTCATTGAAAACTATAGTACTCTAAAAAAGGAAATTGAAAGGGATTTCAGACAATGGAAAAATATCCCATGTTCGTGGGTAGGAAGAACCAAGATAGTGAAAATGGCCATACTTCCTAAATTACTGTACAGATTTAATGCAATGCCAATCAAAATTCCAAAAACATACTTCACAGAATTAAAAAAGGCAATCATAAAATTTATTTGGAACCAGAAGAGACCAAGAATAGCAAAAACAATTCTGGGCAACAGGAATAAGGCAGGGGGCATCACAGTCCCCAACTTGAAATTGTATTATAAAGCTTCTGTGATAAAAACAGCATGATATTGGCATGAAGACAGACCCAAGGACCAATGGAACAGGCTAGAAGATGCAGAAATAACTCCAAACACACTCAAATATCTCATCTTCGAGAAAGGAGCCAAACACCCTTACTGGAAGAAAGATAACCTCTTTAATAAATGGTGCTGGAAAAATTGGCTTACCACATGCCGAAAACTAAAACTAGATACATGTCTCTCACCATGTACTAAACTAAGATCGAAGTGGATCAAAGATCTAAACATTAAAACAGAAACAATAAATCTTCTGGAGAATAAAATAGGAAGAACTCTTGAAGACATAGGGGTTGGAAAAAAATTTATGAATAGAACTCAGACTGTAAGGGAAACAATACAAAGAATCAATGCTTGGGACCACATCCTATTAAGAGGCTTTGCACAGCCAAAGAAATTACCAATAGAGTGGGGTGAAAAATCACAGCCTGGGAGAAAATTTTTGCCAGCTGTCCCTCAGACAAAGGTCTAAAATCCAGAATATATAAAGAACTCAAAAAAATCAAACCCCCCAAATTTAAAGACCCTATCCAAAAATGGGTATCTGATATGAATAAACATTTCTCAGATGAAGAAATGAAAATAGCAAATAAATATATGAAAAAATGTTCAACATCATTGGTCACTCAAGAGATGCAGATCAAAACAACACCAAGATACCATCTTACTCCAGAAAGAATAGCTATTATCAAAAAAACAACAATGTATCTTTTACTATAATACATTTTTAAAAATTAAACATTCGCCACGTGTTTTGATTACCCCTTGTACACACTCAAGGGACATTTAACAATATCTAGAGACAGTTTTGTTGCTGTTACTGGAGTAGGTGGATACTATTGGAGCAGTAGATAAAACCCAGGGATAAAGTCTAAACATGCTAGGATATGCAGGACAATGATCCCAACCCCAAATCTCAAAATACCCAGGCATGGCAGCACACACCTGTAATCCTAGCACTCTGGCAGGCTGAGGCAGGAAGATCACAAATGCAAGCCTATCCCAAATCTCCAAAGTGCCAGGGGAGAAGCCTGGACCATAGTGATACCTAGAGCTGCTAATCTTGGGTTTGCCTCATGGTCACTTTCGGTACTTGGCTCTTCTATTGCATGTAACTAATCCCCTGTATTAATTCTCTTCTGTTTAACACCTCAAAATGTTTACCCTTACTTGAACACTGTCCAGTGTATACATGTATCAAAACATCTCATGGTACTCCATAAATATGCTTCATTTTTTATATTTAGTTAAGAATAAAAATAAACACTTAAAAGGGGTACTGTTTTCCTGGTTGAACTAATGCCTTCCCAAATTGTTAACTTTGTTTTTCTGCCAAAATCAGCCGAGGATAATTTCTCCACACATAGTTACCCTCTACCCCGCTGGCTTCAGTGTCGAACTGAACAGCTTTCACAAAGTGCTTTTTAATTCATAGACTATGTTATTTTATAATGAGGCCCATCTAAGTTATAAACTGAGTAGAAAAAAATGCATAACTTTCTCTTACTAAATAAGAATACAGAATTCAATGTAATTCAATTCTCACCCTTCAGAAATGCATTAATATTATGAAAATGTATTTGGTAATTTAATAGCACTATAAATATAAAATGTAGATTAATTTAAACTTGTTTAAAGGGAGATCTTTGGGATTCTTCTTAATTCTGTGAAGCTAAATTGCACAGAGTGCTGTTTAGGTTTTCCTGGATTCTTCCCCCTCCGCCCCATTCTTCAGCATAGAAACAATTGAGTAAAAATTTTGGAGGACCAAAAGGAAAAAGCAAAGAAAATATATTTTGATTTCTTCCATGTTATCGAGTATATTAGTTTCCTAGATCTGCCAAAACAAACGGTGAATGATTCAAAACCACAGACATTTATTGTTTCCTGCTGTAGGCCAGAAGTCCCAAATCACGGAGCTGGCAAGGCCCTGTTCCCGCTGTGGACTCCAGAGCAGCACTGCCCGTGCTCTCTCCTGGCCCCTGGTGGCCTCGGGCGTTTCTTGGCTTATAGATGTACCGCTTGCTTCACAGGGGCACTGCTGGGTCATCGTGCCCCTGTGCACTTCTGTCTACGAGTGCAGCTATATTGGATTAGAGCTGATTGCACTTTAACCTGATCATCTCTGTCAGCTCGTCCTCCCTCCCTCCCTTCCTTCTTTCCTTCTTCTTTTTCCCAGTACTGGAGATTGAACCGCAGGCCTTTGCCTAAGCTACATGTTCAGCCATTTTTTAAGACAGGGTCTCACTAAGCCATTTAGTTGCCCAGACTGGGCCTGAACCTGCCAACCTCCTGCCTCAGCCTCCTAGAGGGCTGGGATTACAGGCATGCGCCACCATGCCTGGAGGCTCAATATTCCACTTCTAAATAAGGTCACATTTGCAGATACTGGGAGTTAGGACTTCAACATTAAGGTGAGGGGTATAGTTAAGCCCATGGCAGAAGCCATTAATATTTTTTTACCCTTTAAAATGAGTTTTTGAATGACAGGAACTTGTGTACATTCAAATACAAAAGTATATTTTACTTTGGAAATCAATATGAAAATTCTTCAAAAAACTAAAAATAGAAATTCCATTTGATCTGTCAGTACCTCTCCCGGGTATCTTCTCAAAAGAGCTAAAGTCATCATGCAATGGTGATCCATGAATACCTGTGTTTATAGCAGCACAACTCCCAATAGCTAAATCATAGCTGTGGTGAATATCCCCATCAACAGAAGAGTGGATAAAGAAAACGTATACATACACAGTGGAGAACTACTCTACCATAAAGAAGGATAAATCTGAGTCATTTGTAGGAAAATAGATGGCTCTTGAGACCATAATACTAAATGAAGTAAGTCAACCACAAAAGATTAAACATTGCATGGTTTCTCTAAAAGACTCAAAATATAAACAATTTAAAGAGCAAAATGAAAGATCCATGTAAAGAAACAGGGAGGTAGACTCTGGAGAGGTGGGAAGGAGATTGGGGGAAGGAGAAAGAGTGGAGTAAAAATGATCAAGATACCATATGTATATGTATCCAACCCCCAAGCCGAATGTAATCACTATGTATTACAAATGTATGCTAATAAAAATAAAAAGGTATATTTTAACTTTTCTTTAAAAATAGTATGTGGACTGGGGCTATAGCTCAGTGTTGGAGAGTTCACCTGAAATGTGTGAGTCCCTGGCTTCAGTCTGTGGCACTGACAAAAAAGTCAGTTTTTCATTATTTTAACAAAATACCTGACCTGGACAATTTACACAAAGGAAAAATTTATTTTGGCTCGCAGTCCTGGCGTGATTAGGTGTCTGCATTACTTCTGGGCCTGTGCAGAGGGAGTGCACTGTGGCAGGGGTGTGTGGTGGAGCAAAGCTGCTCACTTTGGAGCCAGCAAGCAAAAGCAAGCAAGAGGGAGGGGCCGGGGTCCACCGTGCTCTGGGGTGTGTGTGTCCCCAATAACCTATAGACTCCCGCAAACTCATGCCCCTCAGAGTTTCCACCACCTCCCATTCGCGCCACCCTGTGACCAAGGTTTTACAACAGTGGCCGTGGGGGGACATTTGAGATCCAAGCTGTAGCACATAGCTGGAACTTCTATTTGAAGGAGTGGTCTTCAGAGAGTTTATTCAACAAATACATAGCCTTTCAAGTGGGTGAGGTACCTCACTAAAGATGAACAACACACAGTCTCAACTGCTAACAGGCTCATGGTCTGATGGGTGAAATGAATAGGAAAACAGTCAAGGAGGAGGTTTGTGAGACTGCAGAAAAAGGCTGTTAAGATCTAGATCCAAAACATCCTTCACGTGCGTGGAAGGTGATAGGATGGGGGGGTGCTTTACTCATGAGTGGATTCATCTATTGATGAGTTCAATACCTGCATGTTAGGAGGTGGGGCCTGGCTGGAGATGGCTCATGGAGGGTGTGCCCTGGAAAAGTGTATTCTTGTCTGCAGCTCATCTCTTCGCTCTCTGCTTCCTGAATGCCATGGGTTGATCACTTTTTCCTTTGCCACCCTGTTTCTGCCTGGGAGCAAGCTGACTGGGGACTGAAACCATGAGCCAAAGTAAACCTCTCCTTCTTCAATTGTGGGTATCTGGTATTGTGTTTTAGGAGCAAGAAAGCTAACTAATACAAAGGCATAAAAAAAACACTGTGTGGAGGTAGGATCAGGGGAGGCTTCACCTAGGGAGACTCTTAGTCACTTTCTGGTCACTGAGACACAATACCTGACACCCACAACTTAAAGGAGAGGTTTACTCTGGTTCACAGTTCCAGAAGTCTCAGTCCACAGTCAGCAGGCTTAAACACAGAAGCTGCCTGGGGGAAGAGCTGGCAGAGGGAGGCTGCTCAAGTCATGGCAGCCAGGAATCACAGAAGTAAGGTGCAGGAGAAGGAGATAAACCCTTCCAGGTCACACCCCCAGCGACCCACCTTTTCCAACCAGACTCACGTTCTAACAGCAAGTCAGGTATACCCCCCATAATCCAGTCACCTTCCCAAAGCCCCGCCAATGAGTGCACGAGTCCTCTGGGAGACACTCTTGACTTGAGCAGTGAGGTGGAGTTACAGCTCAGCGGGGGAGGGTGGTGTCACCCACCAGGCAAGAGGGCAGAGCAGGTTGGCGATACGTGACTTGGGGTATGTGATAGGAATGAGGAGTCTGGCCGCTGCTCATGGGGAGCCCAGACAGCAGCACGAAGCAGCTGGAGGCCAGCTGGACAAGGAGCAGATCATGATGGCCCAGTAAGGAGCTGGTGAGGAGCCCTGAGGTTTTTGATCAAGGGCATAATGCTGCCAGGTTTGCCTTCAAAAGATCAGACTGAGAGAACCACTGTAGAGAGTGCGTATTTTCCTCCTTAAATTTAAAGGTCATTTCCTTGTCCTCATTTTACCAATTGCTTGGCAGCTTTCATCAGAGATGGCTGCTCCCTTCCTTTTGAAATATTGTCCTCTCTTGGTCTCAATCACTCCAACTGTCCTGGTTTCCTCCCTAGTTCACAGCTTCTTTTCCTTTGCTGTTTTTTTCTACAAATCCCCAGGCTCATGCAAGAAAGCTGCACAGCCAGACACTCCCCTTTCTCGTCCAGCCCACTTCAAATTCACATCCCTTTGAGGCCCTGCTGGAGGCCCAAACTGGCCCAGCCAACCTTATTCACCTGAGTTCCCATTAGCCCCTTAAATCTGTTTCTTCCCGAGGCTTCCTTCCCTACCCCCAAAATGGCTCCATTTTCATCCAGGGAATGGCTCAAACCCCAGAGTCAGGATTTGCCTTTAATTCTTCACTTTCCCTCCTCTCTCCCATACAAATCCATCTCCAGGTCTTCCAGGTCCTACAACCCAAATTGATCTTTAATCCATCCACCTCTCCCCACCTCCACTACCACCATCTTGGACTGGGTCTCGATTACCTTTTACCCAGACGAATGCAATTGTTTGCTTACAGTGCCCTTGTCTGACTTATTTTCTACCCAGTAATTTTAAGTAGTTTATTAGAATTTTAACCAGAAATACCATTCAACATAGACCTGAAGTTCTCAGTATGCCTTGGAAGGTTTCCTATGATCTGTTTCCTACTTACCTCTTTAATACCACCATTCTGACCATAAGCCTTCCTCTATTCCTTGAACACATTCTCTTTTCCTGCCTGAGGGCCTTTGAACTTGCCATTTCCTCTCCCCATACTCTGCATAGCAGTCTCTTTCTCGTCCCTTAGGACTCATCCTTTCTCATCCTTTGCACCCTCCCAGGGATGCCTTCTCAATCTATCCTACCTAAAAGGAGGCCTCCACTTTTATTATTCTGTACTTCGTCACCTTATTTATTTTTATCAGAGCACTTACCAGAAAATGAAAGTATGCTTGCTTTTTGTCGTTGTTGTTATTGTTGTTTATATTTGTTTCTTCCTCTAGTCTCCAAACAACACTCACTCCTCCCAGCCCACAAGGTAGGATATTTACAACATTTGTCATACAATGTGGTACTTCACAGATTTCTAAATGCTCACTTTCCATCCAACACCTTGAGTCCTCCCAGCACTGTATTATCCTTCAATCTCCCGGACAATCCTATGCAAATGGTATTATTGTTCCCATACTATCCGTATGGACTGTTTTAGAAAGCTCAGATGACTTGCCCAAACCCGCGTAGACACTAATAGTGACAGAGGCAGAAAGCTTGCCGACACCTGCCTGGTTCCCAAGGTCTCTCTCTACGACACTGCAAATCTCAACCCCTGGTCCCTCGAGGAGCGAGAAGGAACATAGAGAAAACAGAACTTAACAATGTTATTTCATTTCTTCTTTTACTTGTCCAAATCTAAACACCCATCCTCTGACACTTTCCTGGGCAAACACTCATGGCCAACATGCTTTCATTCGGGAAATAATTCTCTCCCATGCCATAGGCACCCTGTTCAGCCATAGGATGCCAGGAACACTAGCACTGCCCCCTCTCTTTCCCCACCCTAGAAGTGCACATGTGACCAGGGCCAGCCAATCAGATCATTTCTTCCCCAGGACTGCACGCAAGGCACAAGACCCAGCATGTGATTGGATTTGGCCAATCAGCACCCCTCCCTGCCCCCGCCCCCCCAGCCCACCCGTCCCGGAACTTTTTGTTGGTGTTTTGTTGACAGCAGCTGAGGCAGCCATCTTAGTCACATAGAGAGAAACTTCTAGAAACGTAAACTTGACAGAAGACAGCAGAGCTCGGGATGGATGGAGAGAGAGACAGAAGCAGAGGTCTAAAACCACCATTTCAACATTTGAATCTAGCCATTTCTTTATTTATTTAACATCTACTTCCTCCGTAAGCTGACTCCACAGGGTAAGAATTTGTCTGCTTCTGCTCACGCTGGTTCCCCAGTGCCCCGGAAGTGCTTGTCACATAGTAGGGCTGACGTGTCTGCACAGAGCACAAGGGTAGTATGCAAGAGAGACTGTGCTTCGCTCTGGCTTTGGAATGAGCTGCCAGGGCACGCGGGACTTGATTAAAGTGGGAGGAAACGGAGTTTATTTAGAGTCATATTCAACTTTATGAAACATAATGAGCCTTTATTAAAAATTTTAGGTAACAATGAGTGTGGATTGAAACCAGGCAAGAATAATACGTTCTGGCTCTGTTCTTTAAAAATGCGTGTGCCGTCTGTCTGAGGTGCCATAATTTAATTTGACTCTAATATGTCTTTGAGCACCCTGATTCATCGCTCACTTGGAGGCTGAAAATAGAGCGTGATAGGAGAGGTTAGCATCACTTAGTTAGGAGTGTTTTCTCAAAGGGGCAGACGTGAATCACAGGAAGCGCGTCACCTACTCCTGTTCAGAGCCGCAGGCTGATTGTGCCCAGCGCTTGGCACTTGTTTCAGAATGAGATGACTCTGAACTGAAATTGTCGTCATTCAGGAGGGGCTCGAGAGCACTGTAGATGTGACGAGGGAAACTGTCTCCAGCCGGCCGCTGCTAATCAGCCTTGCCGACAGTACAATGATTCCTGATTGCTGGCTGCTTTTATCTGGCCTCCAGGGGAGCGGCTCAAACACTGGGGTGGAGGTGGGGAAGGAAGAAAGTTTGGGCTTTCTTTAGAATATTTCTGGAAAAATCACTGATCTTGTGTTTCAGTCTTCCTTTTGGTAGAATAAAAATGTTAAGAAATTTTTTATTAGTACACGTTTGTAGCACATAATATTTATATTCCTTCTGTGGAGTTGGTACAAATACATAACACATCTTAATTCCTTTTTCATCACCTTCCCCCACTTCCCTCCCTCTCACTCTGTGTCTTGGTCCTCTTACCTCCTGCAGAAGACCTATCTGCCTACTTCCTAGTATCTATCTTTTGTTTTGCTCTTTATTTATAATTTGGGTTTCTCGTATAAGGGAAACCATGTGATATTTAAGCTTGTGTGTCTGATTTATTTTGTGTAACATCGTCTCAAGGTGCAACCGTTTTCCTACAAATGGCTCAAGTTTATCCTTCTTTATGTCAGAGTAGTACCCCACTGTGTGTAAACACTACATTTTCTTTATCTGTTCATCTGTTGATGAACATATAGACTATTTCCAAGATTTAGCTTTATGAGTTGAGCTGCTATGAGCGTGGGTATGTATGTATCACTGTAATATGATGTGTTTAACTCTTTCAGGAAGATACCTAAAAGGAGAGTAGCTAGGTCAAATGGAATTTCTAATTTCTAGTTTTTTTGAGGTAACTTTATACTGATTTCCATAGTGGTTGTACTAGTTTACATTCCCACCAATAGTGTAGAAGAGTTCCTTTTTCCCTGTAGCCTTGTCAGCATTTGTTATTATTTGATTTCTTGACGATAGTCATTCTTTTTGAGGTAAGATAGAATCTCAGTGTTGCTTTTATTGCATTTTTCTAATGGCCAGCAATGTTGAACATTTCTTCACGTACTTGGCCATTTGTACTTCTTCTATGAAGTGTCCGTTCACTTCAGTTGCCCTCTTTTTGTTTGGGTCTTTTATTTTGGGGGGATCTGATTTTTTGAGTTCTATATATTACAGATATTAGTCTTCTTGTCTGAGGTGTAGCTGGCAAGTTTTTTTCTCTTTCTTCAGGTTTTCTTTTCACTCTTTTGTTTCTTTTGCTGTGCAGAAGCTTTGTAATTTGAGGATTCCATTTATTGATTCTCAGTACTATTTCTTGTGCAACTAGGGTTCTGTTCATAAAGTCCTGGCCTATTCTTATGAACTCAAGAGTTTTAGCAGGTTAAGTGTTTCTGTTTTGCCATTTAGCTCCTTGATCTGTTTTGATTTTAGTTTAGTGCATGGTGAGAGATGGAGGTGTAGATTCAATCTTCTGCATGTAGACAGCCATTTTTCCCAACACCATTTACTACAGAGACTATCTTTCCCCTAGTGTGTATTTTTGGTTCCTTTGTCAATGATCAAATAGTTAAATGCACTTGAGGTCATTTCTGCATCCTCTATTCTATTCCACTGATCCTTGTGTCCATTTTTGTGCCAGTACCATGCTGTTTTTATCACTGTAGTTTTGTAATATAACTTCAATCTGGGACTGTGATGACATTGTTGTGGCTTGTGCCTAGATGTCTTTCCAAAGCGTCATGCAGTTGTAGGTGGAGATGGATCTAGAGTGTGTGAGTACTAAGCTAGTCCTCTGATTGGTTTGGCGTAGTTTTGCTGGGCTCAAGGATATGATGCTAGGATTCAGGGCAGGTAGCCTGGGTAGATATAAAGGACAGAAAGAGGCTTGTAGGCCCCTTGCTTACCTTGTTGCCTTCTGCCTGTCTGCCCTGCCAACCTGCCTTGGATCCAGCTGATTATGGGCTAAAACCTCTACAAACTGTGAACTAAATAAGCCTTTTCTCCTTTAACTTGGGGTGTCAGGTAGTTTGTCTCAGCAACAAGAAAAGTAACTAAAACAGCCATAAAGTGAGAAAGACTCCAGGCCACTGCGTGGGCCCCTGTTTTAGGCGGGGATGGGGACACCTGCAGTGAGGGTCTTGCGGCTCTATATTGGTGAGATGGCTCAATTTCATGGATGATGTTAAAATTCAGCAGGAATCCAGCCCATACCCGTTGTGCCCCGAGCTTCCTTTCCTGGCTCCCTTTGTTATTTCCAGGCCTCCTCTCCTGTCTTCCAGCTCTCCTGCGCCTTACTCTGGGTGTCCTTTTGGCTTTGTCCCCTGGATTCTTCCTAGCCCACTATCCCCTGCTTTTATAAAATATACTCATCTAGACCACTTTCTTCTGGCCTTGGGAAATCACTAGCTTGCCTAGCTCCTTAAGAAGCTAATTCATGCCAAAGCAGTAATGGCAAAAAATACTACGGGCAATGTTCAACACTCCCAGACATCAGTAAAACCTATTGAGACACTGTTCTGTCTCCTTTAGCAGCTCCTGGTGTGAGCATTCAATCTTTCTTCACCAGGGGACCTGTGGAAACCAGAGATGATTAAAAGAAGTGTTTCTATTCCCATCCTGTGGAAACGTTCACTTCAGAACTGCCTTGCTGCGAATCTTCTCATTCCCATGGCATCCGGGGCTTATTGCTTGTGCTGTGCTGCAATGTCCACTTCCTTGTGTCTAGGATTTTCTTACAATTATGAGCATGAACTAAGCTCTGCCTACAGTGGCCTGGGGTTCATTGTCATCTTTCAACCCACTTGGACTCTAGCGACACCAGCATTCTCTGTTTGAGGATGGCATTCCCGGAAGAGTCATAGATCTCTAGGAGGCCACTACTTGCCGTTGTTTCTCTCTCTGCTCTCTTGGGGTGTGCTGGTAATGTAAAGCATCTTTACATTACATTTTCTCTTCTTTTTTTTAAAGGCAAGGTCTCACTGTGTAGTTCAGGCTGGCCTTGATTTCACCGTGTAGCCCAGGCTGGTCTGAAACTCATGGCAATCCTCCTGCCTCAGCCTCGAAAGTGCTGGGATTACAGGAATGCACCACTATGCTCGGCTGAATTTTTTGTTTGTTTTGTTTTGTTTTTAGATGAGGTGTCATTATGTTGCCCAGGCTGGCCTTGAACTTGTGATCCTCCTGCCTTAGCCTCACAAGTAGTTGGGATTATAATCACACATACACAATTGTCCTTGGCTAGTACATTAAAAAAAATTTTTTTGTGGTAAAATATACATATTTACCATTTTAGCCATTCTTAGGTATATAATTTAGTAGCATTAAGTATGCTTTCAGCGTTGTGCAACCATCACCACTATTCGTTTCCAAAATGTTCTCATCATCCATATTAAACCCTGTGCCCATTAAACAGCACTCTCCTCCTCCCTGTCCCCGACTCTGATCACCTCTCTGCTATGTCTGTCTATAAATTTGCCTGTTCTAGGTACCACACATAAATGAATCACATACTATTTGTCCTGTGTCTGGCTTATTTCACTTAGCAAGTTTTCAAGGTTCATCCATGTGTTATAGTGTATATCAGAACTTCCTTCCTACTGAAGGTGGAGTAAGAATCCATCTTATGAATGTGCCCCTTTTTGTTTATCCATTCATCTAATGATAGACACTTGGTTATTGTAAATAATGCTGATATCAGTATTGGGTCCCTGCAAGTATTCTTTGAGTCCCCACTTTCATTTTTTTTGTCTATATCTAGGGTCGGAATTGCCAGATCATATAGTAATTTTATATTTAACTTTTTGAGGCGCTACCAAGCTGTTTTCCATAGCTGCTATACTGTTTTACATTCCTACCAGCTATGCATAAGGGTTACAACTCTGTTTTTACTTTTAATAGGATGAGAGTCACCTCTCATTGCACACAAATCATGCCATATTGAGATTCTCTATTGGTGAATCCTTTACCTATTAATTTATTCAACAAATATATATCAAGTATGTACCTACAGCTTTCCAGGTATTGTGATGGAAACTGGACACTGGTTCGTGAAATAGTCATGTGTCCTGCCCTCAAGGTGCTTACTATTTAGTGACAAACAAGAAAGAAAACAAAACATGCATCATTGCAGGTTATGACAAGTTGTCTAAAGAAACAAACAGGATAGTGGTGTGCATAATTACAGTAAAGCAGAATTTTATCATTTGCTGTTTTAGGACGTAGCCTAGTGTAGGAGATAAAGATACGGACTTTGAGTCATGATAGTATTAATCTGAGCTTTTCCGCTTCTATTGGACTTCAGGCAAGTTATTTAGTGTCTTTGTGTTCCAGTCTCCTAACCTATAAAACGGATGATTACGGTACTTAGCTTACCTCAGAGAGCTATTGTGAAGATATGATAGAACCTATGTAAAGTATTTGGAATGCTGTCTGACACATTGTAAATGCTCAATAAATGTAATAATTTCATGTATACTCTTTGTAGGCTAGCCAGAAATATTTATTATAATACACACCTGGAATACTTCCCAGTCAATTATGTGGCAACCCACTGGCAACACACAGTGCAGAGATTCTACTTCCTGATGCTTTTATTTGGGGGATGGAGATTAAACCCACAGCCTTGTGCATGCTTAGCATGTGCTCCACCACTGAGCTGCACCCCAGCTTGCTTGTTGGTGCTCTTGACCATAAAAACTTATCCCCCAAGATCCAGCACTCAAGGGGCCTCTGCTTTCTCATCGACATCTCTGCCCCTCCCTCTCTTCTCCTAGTGAGAATAGAGGCTCTGAAGATGGCACCGTGTCTCTGCTCTTTGTCCTTTGGATGGTAATTTTGAACAAAGAAACTCTCTACAGGACAAAACAAAGAAACAAAAACGTCACTAAGCTTCACTTCCTCCCCTGTAAGACAGCTTGGGAGTTTGTGTGATGATGTGTCTAGTGTACCTAGCTCACATCTGGACTCTGCTTGCTATCAGTCATGACTTTCTCTAGAAATTTCTTAAATAAAATTGGTATGAGTGTTTGCAGTGTCACCTTGTTAACTGAGGCTTACCTGTTTTAGAACACATTAAGTTGGAGAGTTAAGGGTTAATAATTAAATATGATCCCTACATTTTTGTAAAAAGTTAGCGTTAGGCCCTTGCTTAGGAATATCAACCCATTACAATGTAGCTTCTCAAGAAACTCAGGTGCAATACAAGTCTGTCATTAGAAACCACTGTTATGATTTAGATCTAAAACGTCCCCCAGAAGTCTCACATGTGTGGATGGTGATTGGGTCATGGGGTGCTATACTCATCAGTAGATTCGTCCATTGATGAGTCCAGGAGTTGAATGTGCTACAAGGAGATGGGGCTTGATTGGAGGTGGGTCCCTGAGGGTGTGACCTGGAAGGGTACATTCTTGTCCCTGGCTCCTCATTTTTCTGTCTGCTTCCTGGCTACTGTGCAGTGAGCAGTTGTCTTCCACCAGCCTCTTCTCCCATGCATTTCTGCCTTAGAGCCAGCAGACCATGGACTGAACCCACAGGAAACTGTCAGTCAAATAAATCTCTTTTCTTTTAAAGTGTGGGTGTCTGTCAGGTATTTTGTCCCAGTGATGGGAAAGTGACTAATACAACCCCCATTTGCTATCTGGTTTACTGCCTGTGTTTATATTTTAAGAAGACTGCTGTGTATAGACCAACAAGTTGATCCTCTAACAGTGGGAATTCCGTGAATCCTGGTGAGCCAAGGGTTGACAGACGATGGACGATGGCCCTCCTACCAGACTCAGGATACATCTTGTCTGTGTAAATAGGGGAACAGCCATTGTTTCTGGTGGATTTTGTGCCACGAAGTGGCAGAGTTGAATAGTTTTAACAGACTGAATTTCTCACAAAGCCATGTAAAATACATATTGTATGTCCCTTTTCAGAAACTTTGCTAACCCCTCTTAAAGGCCAAGAAGAGGCAGAAAAGGCAGCCACCTTTATTTTTATGTGTAGCCTTCATCATGAATGTGTTGTCTCCAGCTGGTCATTGGCAAGGTAACTGTTCTGGAGAGCCTTGGGGGTTTCTCTCGGGAAGGATCTGAGTGCCATTTACCCAACAGGATTAGCTAAACATTGCTGGATTAGGCCAGACTAAACTGTCGTAGCGAGACCCAGTGATTTAGTGGTGTAAGAAAGAATGAAACTAACTGTCTTACTTGGTTGGTGGCTCTACTCCAAGTCATTTCTGTCTAGTACCTCTGTCCTATCTTAGGGCCTGTTGTCATCTGCAGTGTCAAACTTGAGTCACCACACAGTATTTCTAGCTGTTGGAAAGAAAAGGACATGCTGTGTACCAGCCCAGAAATGGCACACGTCACTTCTGCTCATTTGAAGGCCGGATGGAATTTGCTCCCACAACCAAGGAGCCTGGGAAGAAGGGGAAACAAATGCCAGCACTATCAGAGTACTCCACGAGTGTGGAGGGCGCCCGGTGATGCCCTGGCCGGGTTCTAGAGCTCTGGCTCTGCGAGGACGGCTGCAGGCTGGAGGTGGTAGGCCGGGCTGGATATCCTGCCTGACTCCTCGCTCAGCACTGCTGATTTCTCCCTGACACTTCCGCTGTCACCCATTGTAACTCCCTTTCCTCCTTCTAAATTTTGGTTTTCTCTTTTTATAATATGGACAGTTAATTCCTAGTAAGATACTTGCCCCTTGAAACCTGAATAATGGCACCAAAAAAGAGGTAGTTGCTATTATTACCCCCATATTACAGATAAAGAAACTGAAATGTAGAGCAGCTAAGTAGCTTACCCAAGGTGACAGCTGGCCATGAATAGCCCTAGACATGTTATCAGTGGTGACGAGCCTGTGGCACACGTGCTGCAGCGAGTTGTTTGTGATCGTTGAAAGCTCTAAGAGGTTCGCCATCACTGGTGTATCTATCTCCTAGGCTGGGTGGAGATTTTATTCTAGAATTTGGCCAGGAAGTGAGCTGTGAAAATGTTGCTCTTACCAAACCAGCCGCCTTGATTTGTCAAGGAATTCTTGCTTTCACATTTGCAGAAATATTCTTTCCTAAGTGTTATTTATCTTTTAACTTTATCCAAGCAGTGTTGGTTTTTCTCTTTCCTCTGATGGCTTGAGGTTTATATTTTTATACAGTAAAACCTGATGATCTTTTCCATTATGATTTTCCACCCTTTCAGGCTAAAAAAAAAAATCATCTTCCTTTGAGAATGGTGATAAAATATTCAATTGGATTTATTTTCCTCCAGTGTTTTAATGTTTGGGTTTTAAATATTATTATGACTTATACATCAGTAATAGTTTATGTCTGTGGCTGCAGAAAAAAATGAAGATTCTCATTGTATTTGTCTTTGAATCAGTCAGAGGAAGTATTTATTTCTCAGACTTAAGTGGAGGAAGCTAATACCATGACCGGCATGAAGAAACTCCATTGTGTGTTTGTGGCGGCAGGAGGCCGTGCCGTCCGGCTAGCGGGGCTGCAGAGAGCCGGTGAGGCCGTGCGCAGGGAGGCGGGAGCTGGGCGCACAGCTGTGGCTGCTGCCGGCCAGGTGCTTTCATCTGCTGATGCACCCATCCCTCAGGGGCTGTGAGTTCTGCCTGCTGAACCTTCACAGCTTGCTCCTCCAGAGGACACCCGCAGCCAGGGGCCCACCAGTGTGGAACTATCCTGCTGCCCCCTTGTCACCAGAAGCCAATGGCCGGTTCCAGTTCTGAGGGGCGATTTCTGCTGCAGAGCTCCCTGTGGGATGACCCCACTCCAGCGGAGCCCCTTCCCCTGCTCTCTCCTTCCTGCCTCTTTCTTTCCTGGCGCGTTCCTCAATAAATCACGTGTGTTCTGTCCCCTTCTCGGATTGGCTTCTAGGGAACATGGTCCAAGACAGTACATCTAATCTACAACCAGCATCCTAGCGCATGTAACACATATATTTTATGAACTTGATAGATGTCATAAACTCAAGGTTAAAGGTTGCATTTTAGAGAGTTTAACCAAGCGTGATTGGTTGTGGCTTGTTTTGGAGCGTTTCTTACCTTTAAATGTTAACAATTAGGATTGTAAGATATAGTAAGAACATATTTAAATTTGAGACCTTTGACCCAGATGAATAATATCCATTATTCTTTGTCTGCCTGTCTTTCTTTCTTTCCCCTTTCTTCTTTCTTTCCTTTCTTTCTTTCTTTCTTTCTTTCGTTCTTTCTTTCTTTCTTTCTTTCTTTCTTTCTTTCTTTCTTTCTTTTTTTCTTTCTTTCTTTCTTGTTTGAGGCAGGGTCTCACTATATAGTTTGGGCTGGCCTTGACTTCATTATGTAGCTCAGGCTGGCCTCAAACTCATGGTGGTCCTCCTGCCTCAGCCTCCAGAGTGCTGGGATTACAAGCATGTACCATCACCCCTGGCTATTCTTTGTTTTTCTGAAGTTTCTGGGGTTGTAAATATTCTCTAATCCCTTTTTCTCATGTTTCTGAGAAGAGATATACAACTCCAAGATTTTGAATTTTCCACATACCTTTCTCAAAGTGGTAATCTCTTTCAAGCCTTCCCGTTAACACACTGGCTAGCAGGTCTCTTTTAGTTTCAGTCAGAGATGAATCAAAACAATTCCACGGGGGCATCGATGTATTATATTCTTCACATTGTACCCAGAACCAGCTGTGGGATCGTGTCTCCCTTCTCCCATGGTTATTATTTTCCAAAGACCGTACTACGTGGATGTCACCACATCATTTTCCTTCCTGTGCCTGGCCACACGAATTTGGTCATTCTCTGCCTCCTGTGTCAGAGGATGCCAATACTGTGACTCGCTTAGGTGGGGGACCAGGTTGCATGCTCAGAATCCTGAGCACCCAAGTGTTCCCAGCCCCACGGAGCAGCTCGGCCTCCTGGGCTTGCACGTGCTTGGACTCAGCCGCTGGCATTCATGTCATCGATCTGCCAAGCTGTGACCCTTTCCCCAGGCCCTCTGAAGTCTGTCACGCTCCAGTGGCTTATTAAGAGCGAACATAGCAGACACTATGTTTTGAAAATGAACCCTGACACTGCTGGGTCTTTTGGGGGGCTCCTCTCTGTTCACACACAACAGCTGGAAGGTGGCTCAACAGTGATTTATTATTTGCTTTCTTGATTTAGTTTCCCTTCCTAAGAGGTCAAGGGAGCCATTTGGAAACTTCTCAAGCAGCACCCTGGGGCGTGCAAAGCGGTGTGTATAGGGGGAGAGGAGAGCTAAGGACTGAAGGGGTGGTTGAAGAAGAGGAAAGAGAGTGGGAAGAAGGCTGCTGATATGGTTGGATTCTGAGCTGACCCTCTATTTTCTGAACACTGTTACATTTCTCCCTGTCTCACTGCCTTCTCCCTCCAAAGAGAAGCACTCCACCCAAAGGGAAATGTACAGAAGACGCATCAGCTTGGGGTTTGGAGTTAGTTCCATGTGGCTTTGAGTCCACTGCTTTTACCTGCTGACCTTGGGACCTTACTGACGTGCTGTAGTATTGGATGGACACTGTGGTACATCATTTGGCCTGTGTGTCAGGTGGATCCAGCTAGGTAGCCTCTTCCTAAAACCAGCTGGACTCAGATGAAGGGGTTTTCCTCAACTTGCAGCACTTCTGCGCTTCCCTAATACTTGGCCACCTTGATTTATGATGCTAAGGACCAATGTTTTAGAGACACAAAGGGGACGTCTGGTGGCCTTATTCCAACTGGTGGCCCTGACACTGGCTGCCTTCATTGGGTAGAGCTGCTATCGACACTACTATTACTGCTATTCTCATATTATAGATGTATAAACTGAGGCACAGGAACATTCAGTAACTTGCCCAAGATCACACAACTAGTGACTGACATAGCTAGGATTTGTAGTAAATGGTAAAAAAAAAAAAAAAAATAAAAAAATTATAGGACTCTGTTATCTTTTTCTTATATTTAAGGTTAAATTAACTTAGGTTGCTTTGCACCCAGATAATAGTCTTAGAGTGAAAAAATAATATATTTTGCTGAATCATTTTGTAATATTTTTCTAAGAATGATTGCAGAATAGGTCTTTTATATGCACATTTACCAACCCAGTCAAAACAAGGATCATTTTTGCAAAATTGTTTGAGAGTTCCATCGTTTTTCCCACAAGTCTGTCCAAGCCTCTGTTGTTCAAATGCTTTTCTTTTGAAGTGTTTGTGCGATCAGTATAATTGCAGTTACATTGTAAACTCACACAATTAGCAAGAGGCTGTTCTCACGGAATGAAACATACAAGCACACACACTAGCATTACTAGGAGAAATAGTTGTTGGAGTATTTGACAATGTCAGTGATGTTTTCATCTTTAGCTGCCCTTTGCTTCCCTCTGCAGCTTGGCAGCAGCAGGGACTTGGATAATGAAGGCTACTGAGCTACTGAGGCCCCTCTGGCATTTTGCAGACATGAACTATCCTGCCCTCCTCAAAGGACAGCTCCAGCTTAGCTGGTTTGTTGAGGGTATTTGGAGTGGTACTGAGGCAGACAGACTCTGAGATGGCACCAGTGATGCCTGTCTCCTGGGACTCATGTTGTGTCATTTTCTCCCCTCATTGGTGTGGGTGGGACTCGTGATTTGCTTGTAGCCAGCAGACAATGGGATGTATGTAATTGCACATACATTAGTGTGCTGCAGAAGATTGTAATGTCCTTCATGCTAGCAGAAGATGTCCTGTTTGCCGGCTTCCACGAAACCGTCGCATGTCAAGGAGTGCTCTGTGGAAAGGTCCACTTGGCAGGAACTGAGTGTCATCTCCAACAAGAAAGGAGGCCCCAGTCTAGCAACCACAGTGGGCTGAGTTCTGCTAACAGTCTATGAACTGAGAAGGCAAACCCTGGCCCAGCTGCTACCCTGGGTAGAGGACCCATTGTGGACCTGGACTGCTGGCCCACAGAACTGTGGGACAGTTAATTTGTCATTCTTACCATATTTGTAGCAACTTGTTACCTTGCAGTAGGTAACTAATAAAATTATTATATTATATATGCCATTTATTCCACTGCACCAGCTCTGGGTAGAACATAGTGAAGGAGAGAGAAGAGATCCTACAGATTCAATGCAATTTCTAATATAACATCAGTGACCAAGGAAGTAACTATCATGTGGGTTTGTGAGCCCCCTGGGATGGCTGCAGATGGTCCCACTGTGAATGGGACCTGTTATGGGTCCCGTAACACCCGTTCCCCATAAACTCCCACACACCTACCAGAGAACCACAAGTGGCATTTGGGACCTCCGGGGATTAGCATGAGCTGGGAGATAATAATAATAACCCCAAAAGTTCTGAAAGTCCCTTTCCCAGGGCCTACTTTGCTGGTAAATGGTTCTAAATGTTTTTGCTGAAGGGTAGGTGGAAACATCAGCATACACCTGAGGCTCATTACAGGGTCATTCCCCAGGCTATCTCCCTTTTATTCAAGGCGCTCTGAGTTCGGAAAGTGACTCAGGTCTTGGAATTGGATGAAGGACTGGACTTTGCATCTCGTGGAGTAGTCAGCCCTCGAGGCCTTGGATTTAGGTTTTGTTACACGAATTAAGTCAGACGTCAGGGCCTGTGTGTTCTAACCCCAGGGGCCTCTGCATCTGCTAGGCACCCTTAAATATCCTTAAGAGACAAATCCTTCTGGTAATTTTTCAGGAGTCAGGAGGCACTTGCCTCTCAAAGTTAAAGCTGATATTTATCCCCCGACATTTTTCCAGTTGAAGCATCTCCCACTGCCTCCCTGGCCTGCAGAGGTGGTGCATCTCTTCCCAGTGTGTGCTTTTCTGGAGGTGGGTAGCTAGACTGGATCTTATAAATTCACTCTCGTGTGTCTGCCTCCTTGGGGCTTTGAATTTCTTTCTCCACATTGCCGAAGGAAGTATCTGGCATCTGAGCTTCACAGGCACGGGCCAGCACAAAGACTCAGTTTTAAATAGCCAAGAAAATTTATACCTCTTTCAGTTGTTGATTCTAGCACTGAATCCAGAATTTTGGGTAAGGGAACCTGTAAGGTGAACTTGGCCCCATCTGAAATCATGTTTTCTCCCTATCACTTCTGAAGACTTTCTTGTAATCTTGCTGATCTTTCGGTGTGTGTGCCTTCTCTGCTCAGATTTGATTTTGCTGTTAGGGCCTGCTAGAATCAGACAGCAGGTGTGGGTGGCGGGTCAACTAGCGGAGGTAGAAGTTGCTGTGAGGACATCCGTTTCCTGGCCAAGTGACCCTTCAGGAAACTTCTTCCAGGGTCTTTTAACAACACAGGACCAGCCTCGTCAGGATGGGAGGAAGGGCTGTGTTTGTAAGCCTAGGAGGCTCTGTGAGTTCTAGGGTTTTAGATTCTGGGGTTTTAGGTTTCGTAGAATTACCTGACACCCAAAACATCTCCAATCTGATACTTCCAGAAAGAACCACTTTTTCCCAGTCAGTGGCCAGAAAGACACGGTGGGACTGTGAATTCAGTCCATTTGTAATTCATCAATCTTTAGGATGTTTTTCTGCCTCTAATTTGAGTTTCATTAGCCTCCATGAGATAAGAGTATTCAGAGAAGTCACAGAAAGATCCTCATTCACTGACCATGCTTTGAAATGAGAATTGAAATCCCTAAGCCTATTATTTTTTTCCTTAAACGTAAAAAAGAAGCCTTTTGTGTAGTTTGATGAAACAGCTCACTGCTCACCTCATATCCTCTATAATCTTCCCCCCTTGGTCTGCCTGCACCTGGCTTTCAATAGGCACTTCCTTCTTCGGGACTAGGTGGTAATTTTGTGTTTTGCCACAGGGTGCCACTGATTGCTATGAACAAGAGTCATGCAGTAATCCAGTGCAATTTCATATGTGTCTCCTGCTTGATCTTGAAGCTTCACTCGGGTGGGGGATGGGGAATTGAACTCCCTCACCCCCTGGATGAAACTTCTGGATGCTTCTGGCCTTCTCTTTCTCCCTGTTGACCGTCACCTCTACCTGCTAGCTGCGTTCTCTTCTCCTGGGTGAGGTCGGTGGAGATTGAGGGGCAGCGGTGGGCGAGTTACCGCGTGATCTGGTAGCTTCACGCTGTGTGGGCCTTGCCCATGGTTAGAGCTCGTGGCCCCGGGCCCAGGAGGGTGGTTTTGGATGTTTCTTTCTCTGATGACCCTTGCTTGGGAATCTTGGATTCCCGCAACTCCTTTGACTCAGGTGGGCATATCTCTGTTCCAGGTCATCTCTTCAGTTCTTTCCTCAGCCTTCAGGATCCTGCTGGACAGCCTCTGCTTTCTTCTGCCAGTGCCCTGCTAGGAGGACCTGCTGTGCAGCACTCGAGGCTTTCTCGCAGCTAAAACCCCATGTGTGACACAGGAGGCATCCTTCATCCCAGGCACCGGTGCACCCCGAAGTGCCGTGCATCCCAGGGCGGCAGCCCTTCGGCTCCACGTCTCCTGAGCCCTTCTGACCTCTGCATTCCCACGGCCCTCTTTCTCTCTCCTGCTTATCAGCCAGGCTCCAGGCTCCTGTGTGTCCCGACAGCAGGGGTCCACTGAGGACCTCCTCACTTGGCTTCGGGTGCAGGGACAGCAGCCCTGCCCAGGGCCTAAGGGGAGAGGGTCTCAGCAGAGCGCAGGCCTGCTTGGAGCGGTCTCCTCAGCCTCCTCACCGTCTCTCTCGGGGATCTTTGGCCCCTCGGATTCCACTGAACCCAGCAGGTGTGGCACGGGTTCTCCTTCATTCCCTTCACGATACACCTGCGGGGCAGGATGCAGCAGGCAGGGGCTTGTTCTCATGCTAGTCCTGGCATCTCCAGGACTAAGGCGGAAATGGTACCATCTGAATTTCTCCTCCTCCTCTTCCTTTTATTTTTAAATTTTGAGATAGGGTCTTGCTAAGTTGATAAGTTGCCCAGGCTGGGCTTGAACTGATGACCTTCCCGCCTCAGCCTCCCAGAGTGTTGGGATTATAGGTATGTGCCACCATGCCTGGCTACAAACTTCTTTAATGACAGTTTTAGTGACTCTTTGGCCACTGTGTGTTTTACCTCTTCACCTCTTTTTGTGGTACTAAGGATCAAATCCAAAAGTACTCTACCACTGGACTATATCCCCAGCCCTCTTTGGTTTTTATTTTCAGAAGGGTCTCATTAAATTGTGAGGCAGAACTTGAACTCATGACCCTGCAGCCTCAGCCTCTCAAAGTGCTGGGATTATAGGCATGAACCATCACAACTATCTGCCCATTCTTTTTTTTTTTTTTTGCCACAAATATTTATTGAATAGCTAGTGTTTACAAGCCACAGGAAACAGAGATACATAGGATGTGGCGCCTACTTCAGATTCCAGTCTTCTAGACAGGACCTCTGCCAGCTTCCTGCATCCAGGTATATCTGTTTTCTTTGTTTTGGTCTCTTTTGTTTGTTTTTTTGTTTTTGAGACAGAGTCTCCCTATGTAGTTCAGGTTGGCCTTGAGCTCACTGTGTAGCCCAGGCAGGCTTTGAACTTGTGGCAGTCCTCTTGCCTCAGCCTCCTGAGCGCTGGGACTGCAGGTGTGCGCCGCCACATGAGTCAGGTATGCCTGCTTTCGTCACACTTCCCAGGACAGAGGCTGTCAGTTCATGAGAGCAGGGAGTCTGCTTGACTCATCATTGTATTTTCACGTGTTGCCCAGAGCGATAGGTTTTTTAAAAATCCCATTCTTATTACATTCAAGTCCAGATAGATTACCTGGCCAATCTCGATTCTCCACATCTTAGGATCTCTTTTGGTAAAAGAATCTGTGTCAGTAGTCTCAGTAGTATTTTTGTTACCTGGTTTTAATTAGAATTTCTGGGAGGGCAAAAGACTGAAGCCCAGTTGTTACACAGCACGCAGGAGGAATTCCTAGAGACATCAGAAGGCTGTTCTGACAGAAATTCCTTGTTCTAAGAGAAAGCTCAGATGATGTACTGCATCCCTAAACCCAGCCTGGCCACAGGATCCCGTTACAGGCCTTTGGAACCCCAAGGCCTCCAGGTCCGTGCTTACAGGAAAACGGTGTGTCTGCAACCTTCCACCTATGGAGTGGGTCCTGCTTAGGTTTGGGGTTTGTTGGAAAACAGGTACCTGTATACTAGTGGTAAAAAGTCTTGGGAGAAATGTTTTGTTTCGTTTCTAACTGTAGAAAAGAGAATTCACAATGTAGAAGAACTATCAAAAAATATCTCAGGCAAACACAAATGGCAAATGTCCACTACAAAATGCTAATAAAAAATGTGTACAGTCCTAATCAATAAATTATTTTGACTATTAAAAAAAATTAAAAACCTCTTATAGCTGGGCCTGTGGCACACACCTGTAACCCTAGTTCTCTGGGAGTCTGAGGGGGGAGGATCATAAGTTTTAGCCCAGCCTGGGCAATTTGGTGAATTAGTGAGATCCTGTTTCAAAAAATAAAAACCTAGGAATGTAACTGGGTGTGTATGCTCGTGTTGATTTTGCAATAACACGGAAACACACCACGCATACACACACACATACACACACACACATATACACACACACACACTCTTTATACCCATTTGAATGTGATACCCATTCAAAATATAAAGAAAAATTTAAATACACTTCTTCAAGGCTCTTCCTTTGTGCTGTTTTCTTATTCTCTTTTCTCTTAGACTTTTGAGGTTTCCTCCTCTTCCTCCTCTCCTTCTCCTTTTATTTTGAGACATGATTTTACTGTGCTGCCTATGTTTCCCAGGCTGCCCTTGAACTTGAGATTCTTCTGCCTCAGCCTCCTGAGTTGGAGTCTTCTAATGTTTTGTGTCATCATTGTCCTATAATACTGACAGTTGTTTTTGATTGACTTTTTGACACTCTTTGGTCCCATTTAATCCTTGTGTTGAGCTAAATGGGGTCATGCATTTAAAACACTTAGCCCGATGCTTGGCAAAGATTAGGTAATCAATATTGCTGAATTTTTCTTCCACTTCTCCTGTCTTATTGACTGTGATTGTTGTTTACGTCTTGATTGCAAAGGACTCACTGAGTGTATTTGAGAGGCCTTCCATCTCATGTCCCCACAGTTTAAATGTGGGCAATAATTTAAGCTAAGCCAGTTAGACTTTCTTTCTTGAGCAGAAATTAGGAACTTGAAAGGTAAGGTCTCACATAAATGGAGTCAGAGTTGATACCTGTGATGCTTTCTGTCTAGTGCTTGTAGGTGGGGCTTTGGGGGAGGTGACTGGTTTGTGGGGGCGTCTATAGCTAAATGCTCTGCTCGGAGGCACAGTGGGGTGGAAGAGGCACACTCAGGGGCAACCTGGAAGGGAGTCTCTCCCTCTCCGGCTCCCCCCTTCTCTCTCCGCTTCCTGGCTGCCGTGAGGTGGGCAGCTTTCCTCCACCACCGCTTGTGCTGTACCACGCTGCCTCGGAGCCGCCAATGATGGACTAAAATGCGAGCCAGAACAAGCTCTTCTTTGAATTGTGGGTGTTGGATATTTTGTCCCAGCGTCAAGAAAGTGACCAGTGCTGTACCAAAACACTCTGATGACATACGCAGTGCTGCAGAAATGAGGCAGCAGAAACTGGGGAGCGTGTGGTGTCCTGGTTACCACCGGCGGGCTCCGGAGTCAGAGTGCCCTCAGTCTGTGCCCTGCCACTGCCTGGCTGTGGGACCTTCCACACATCACCCGAGCTCTTCAGGCCCCAGTTCCTCGGCCGCAACATCGCTCCGAAGGCTTTGTGAATTGCTTTGGAGTGTGCTCCTCGTATAGGAAGTTTTATTTGTGGGTTTGGTTTACTTGGAAGTTTATGTTTGAGAAGTTTTGATTTCCCAGATCATCTTCCTGTGGACAGAAATCAGGTGAAACCCCGCATTTCATGTCTCCAGGCTGGCATAAGAATAAACAGTTAAGATGTGTTTAAAAATTTAAATAACTAATCAGCTTCAATTTAAGACTAGTTATCTCATGACTAATAAGAATGAAAAAGATTGAAAAGCGTGAAAGGTGCATGAAATGTCAAGATGAATTTAATTCCAAGTTTTCTGTGAGAGGAAGTTTGTCTTCACAGTCAGCCTGACGTCCTTCCCACGGTGAATCGATTTGCTACATACTCAGCTGGGTTACTCCCCACCAGGCTGTGGAAAGTGTGTCACTTAACTGGGTCAAGCAATCCACAGACTAAAAGTGAGCTTATAAAAAATACCTATTTCCTTCTCCAATGAGCTCAACAAAAATGGGCAAATATCTTTGGTTAACCTCTCAGAGACCCTATACATATATATATATATATATATATTTTTTAATAAAGATGACTTTCAGACCTGTGATACTGGCATACAAGCTTTTTGTGGTCCCATTCTACTTTTCTGAATCAAAAGAAAAATCTTAGCAAGCTAAATTATTTTAATTATAATTTTTATTAGTACATGTTTGCGGTACATAATGATTGCATTCATTGAGGGAGTTGGTACATGCAGGTAACACATTTAATTCTTTTTACTCCCCCTCTCACCCTCTACCTCCCCCATCCCTCCATCTCTTGGTCCTCTTCCCATTTACAAAAGATCTAGCTCCCCATTTCCTATTATATATCTTTTATTTGGCTCTTTAATTTATTTATACTTTGGATTTCTCATATAAGAGCACCCATGCAAAATTTAAGCTTCTTGTCTGATTTATTTCACTTAACATTATGGTTTCAAGGTGCACCCATTTAAACTACTCTTTTTACTAGGTGAAATTTCATGACTGTCTTTTGAGCTATAGAGAAGACTTTGAAGAATAACAGTTCCACATGTAATTCAATTTTTCATTCTCCTAAGTTATTTTATTATTTCACTTTCTCACTTTTTTCAAGTAAATCTAATAGTACAAACTTGATTTCCTTGGGTCTCTCAGGCCTATAGGTTGAAATGGAGGTACATTCATGGTGATAACCAGCATTTTGCTGAATCTGTCAATTCCAGAGTCTTGGAGTCTCTGGGCCAATCTGAGTTATCTTTGGGAGTCCTCAAAGTGCAAATCGTGACGAATTTTGCAGTGTCTGCTGCGGTTACTAGGTAACTTGATTCCTTCCGGGGCTCTGATCACCTCCCCATTCGAGGATGTGTGTTTCTGCCACCCACGCTGTTGGGGCCCACGGGGATCACCCTGAGCTCTTTCTGTGGTCCCTTTGAGATGCCAGAAGAGCACTTTCATGGTACTGCAACCCCACGTGTGCCAAAGCTAAGCCACATCCCTTCCAGAAGAAAAGGAAGGCTCTGCTGTGTGATGCTTTGTCATTTGGGCACCAGGGCTGTGCTTCTTCAAAAGAGAGTCTTTGTCAAATAGAAGCTTCATCGTCCATCTGCACCCTTTCTGGTCACAGTGTTCAGATGTGCACCCGGGGCTGGCGTGGCCACCTTCCCAGTTCTGCCCTCTCTTCTTCCTTCCTCTCGTGCAAATCAGTCCATGGAAGTTGATGCTTTTCTTGCAGGTCAGCAGTGCAGTTGTTAGATCCTTTCCATCACAAATAGCAAACATCAACTCGAGCCAGCAGCAAGCAGAGGCTCTACATTATAAGGTGTTTGCAGTGACTAGTGAAGCGGAATGCAGGACCACAGCTGGGCTGGAGGAGAAGCTGACCTAGGGGCCTGAAAAGCTGATCTGGGGTCCCCTGTCCTCACACCCACGGGTTTTCTCCGATCTCCACGGGAAGGAAACATGCTTCGTGTGGGGTTTGGTGGGAAATGCAGTGAACTGGTTGTTTCTGAGGGATAAAGTGATTGTGAAGGTGGGGAACAGCATGGGACTTGGTGTTGAGTGTGGAGACATAGGCAGGCACCAGTGCAAAGCTGAATTGTCACAGGATGGGAATTTCCGCTGAAGGCTGTGAGTGGCTGCTGGCAAGTGTGGAGTGAAGAAAATAAACTTGCACAGGTTGAATATCTGAGATGTTTTGGACCAGGGGTGTTTGGGATTTTTTTTAGGTTTTAGAATATATGCACATACATAATGGGATATCTTGGGTGGGACCAAGTATAAGCACGAAGTTTACTTAAGTTTCACATGCATCTTATACATATACGCTATAGGTAATTTTGTACCGTAATTTTCTGCACCTGTGTTTGACTGCAACCTGTCATATGAAGTCAGAGCAGAATTTTCCACTTGTGGCATCATGATGTCACATAGAAAGTTTGGGATTTGGGAAAATTTCAGATTTCAAAGTTTCAGATTAGAGATACCCAGTCTGCATTATGGTTGTGACTTTCGTGCTTGTGGCATCCAGAGAATGAAGGCGAGGGAGCAAGACCAGAGAGAGGAGTCCGCGCTGCGCTGTGCGGTCTTGGAAAGAGATTGAGGAGAGAGAAGAGGGGCTGGAAAACTATCTAAGAGGTAGAATCCACAGGACTTTGTCATGGAGAGGGGGGAGGAAACTAAAGTGACTTCGGGCTGTCAGCCAGGGCTTCTGGGTAAGCGGCAGCGGTGGCGACTGAGGCGGACGTGGGGCAAGGAGCAGATTTTGTCTGGGCGCAGAGGAGATGGCACTTTCTTCAGAGTCTGGCTGGGACTGAGCTGACTGTCCATATAGTAAATTAAGCCACCTTTGTGTCGTTCCGCTTAGGATGCTTGCAGGACCCTCAAGTGAGGGTGGCAGGATGCCGTGAGCATTCAATTCTGTCCCTCTGGGGGTGGTGATGGAGAGATTCACAGCAGAGCTGGGACTGATGGGTGTATACTGTGTGGTCTCATCACGATGCTGGGAGACCACCCAAGGAGAGCACAGAAGAGAGCAGGTGGTGCAGAATGGAAGCCCAGGGAGGGGTGCTGTTTAAAGGGAGGGGAACGGGGATGAAGGAGGAGAAGCCCACCAAGGAGATGGCAAAATCGATAATCAGCAGTGTTAAATGCAACAGGGAGAGTCAGTGACATGACTGAAAGGTGTCCATTCATTCATTTAGCCAGGAAATATTTACCGAGCACCTACGATCTCAGCACAAATAAAACTACAGACGCAGCTTGGTGTGCTGTAGTGTTAGGCGCTGAGGCCCGGGAGGCTGGCTGCCTCGGTTTGGGTCACAGCTGCACTCTTTACTTACTGTTGGGCTGAGGACAAGTCATCACCCTCTCTGGGCTTCTGTTTCCTCTCCCGTAAAACGGCAGTGATTACAGCACTGGTGTCATGAGAGTGCCAGGAGGACTAAATGACATCTGGCATATGGTAATTACATAATAAATGTTTATTATTATCTTGCGTCAGCTACTTATCTGGGCTCCAGGCTTACAGCTGCCAGCCAAACAGGCTGAGTCCCCGCTTGTGTGGGACTTCCATTTTGTTTAGGACAGGGGAGTACACATGGCAAACAAGCCACAAAGCGCGAGAAAACTGCAGAGAGTGCTGAAAAGAAGACGAAACACTGTGATAAGAAGAGGTGGTCAGGGAGGGTGTTATGGTGTCTGTCCAGGCGTCCCCCCAAAGCCCCGTGTGCTCACAGGCTTTTGATGAGTGGTTGAATCTTGGGGTGCTGTGGCTAAATGCGATGTTGGGAGGTGGGGCCTGGTCAGAAGAGGGGGTCACTGGGGACATGACCTGGAGGAGTGCCTCTTCCACCCTGGTGCCTCCCCTCTCTCTCTGCTCCTGCTGCCATGACAGAGCAGCTTTTCCTCCACTGCACCTTCCTGCTTTGGAGCCAACCCACTATGGACCGAAACCTCTAAAAACATGAGGCAAGATAAACCTCTCCTTTAACTTGTGGGCGTTGGGTATTTTGTCCCAGCGATGAGAAAACTGGCTAAAACATGAGGCCTCTCAGGAGAGATAACATTTATGCTGGAACGTGAAGGAGAAGTAGGGTGAACATGAAGAGATTCAGGGCAGAGCGTCCCAGGTCCAAGTGGACAAGTGCAATGACCCTAAGACAGGAACAAACTTGGGGTGTCCAGGGCAAGAAGGAACCCATGCCTACATGACTCGGGCCCGTGCGCTGGTCACCTCGTGGTCTTTCTGACACAAATCATATCAAAGCCACACAGAAGTAGAAAACCCTGAAGATCTCAAGGCAGATGGAACTGGATGGAGGGGTGTCACTCACTGTGTACGATAAAACATTTCTACTGGGGAAGTTAAAACTGCATTCTTAGCCTCTCTTGTGACTAGATTGGTATCTGGGGCATGGTTTCTGTCAGCTTGCGGGACATAGGTGGGAGATGGTGATGGAGCCCGGAGACAGATTCCCTCCTGCGCTCAGCTGTAGAAGCACTTGGCTGCTACAACTTGGTTCTTCTCAGCATGCACAAAACACTAGCACCTTGAAGGAAAATGTTGTTTCTGTCTGCATTATTTCTGGCTAAGTAGCAGTCCAGTGTGGTTCTCTGGTTCTGCTAAAGAGTCTATGGACAACGGGACCAATGCATAGCTGGAGGAAAGAGCCTCTTTAACAAATGGTGCTGGCCTAAGCTAAAATCAAAGTGGATCAAAGATCTAAATATTAAAACAGAAACACTAAATCTATTGGAAGATAGAATAGGTAGAACTCTTGAAGACATAGGTGTAGGCAAGGACTTCATGAACAAATCCCCAGTTGCCCAGGAAATATCACAAAGAATCAACAACTGGGACCTGATCTTATTAAAAAGCTTTTGCACAGCAAAAGAAACTACCAACATGAAGAGACAACCCACAGAGTGGGAAAAAATTTTTGCCAGCTATTCCTCTGACAAAAGACGAACATCTTGAATATATAAAGAACTCAAAAAAATCAGACTTCCCCAAATTTAAAGACTCAGTCCAAAAGTGGGCAACTGAAATGAATAGACACGTCTCCGATGAAGAAGTAGAAACAGCAGATAGACATATGAAAAAATGTTCAACATCACTGGTCATTCTAGAGATGCAAATTAAAACAACCCTGAGATTTCACCTCACTCCACAAAGAATGGCTATTATCAACAAATCAGCCAATAACAAATGCTGGAGGGCCTGTGGGGAAAAAGGAACCCTTCTCCACTGTTGGTGGGCATACAGACTGGTGCAACCGCTATGGAAATCAGTGTGGAGATTCCTCAGGGAACTAGAACTAGAGATTCCATTTGACCCAGCTATTCCCTTCCTTGGAATCCTCCCAAAATAATTAAAAGCATCATACCACAGCAATATATGCACATTCATGTTTATAGCAGCACAGTTTGTAATAGCTACATCTTGGAAACAGCCCAAATACCCATCACCAGCAGAATGGATAAAGAAAATGTGGTTTTTTAATACAATAGAGTACTACTCTGCCATAAAGAATAATAAGTTTGAGATATTCCTAGGTAAATGGATGCATTTTGAGACCATACTCTTAAGTGAAATAAATCGGACATACATGTTTAAATACCATGTTGTTTCTCTGGTGTGAGAAACTGAAAGTGTAAATAAAGACTAACATGTATTATACTGGGAAAAGGAAGAAAATGTCCAAATGGGAAAGGGAAGAAGGCAGGGGGAGGGGGAAATGAACAGAGGGACAAGAGAAATAAGAAATGGAAGGAAAAAATGGAAGCAAAGGTTTTGTAAATAGGGAGGGAGGAGTGGGTGAAGGGAGGGGAGGGGAATGGGAAAAAAAAAGCAACAAGATATATCATGTACAGGTACAAATTCCCTATGATGAATGTTATCACTATGTACATCTAAAATGTACCATTAAAATAAAATTTAAAAAAACAATAAAAAATAAAAAATAAAAAACAAAACAAAACAAAAAAACAAATGGTGCTGGGAAAACTGCCTATCCACATGTGGAAGATTGAATCTAGACCCATCACTCTCACTGTGTACTAAACTAAAATAAAAATGGATCAAAGTTAAAACAGAAACTTAAGTATTAAGACAGAAATGCTAAATCTACTAGAAGATAGAATAGGTAAAACTCTTGAAGTCATAGGCATAGGGAAGGACTTTTTGAACAGAACTGGAGTTGCACAAGAAATAGCATCAACAAATGGAATCATATCAAATTAAAAAGACTTTGTACAGCAAAGGAAACAACCAACAGTGAAGAGACAACCTACAGAATGGGAGAAAAAGTTTGTCAGCTATTCTTCAGACAGAGGACTAGTATCTAGAATATATAAAGAACTCCAAAAAATTAGACCTCCCCCCAAATAAAAAATCCAATCAAAAAATGAGCAACTGAAATGAATAGACACTTCTAAGCTTAGGAGTACAAATGGCCACTAAATACATCCTTGGCATTAGAGAAATACAAATTAAAACAATATGGAGATTCCATCTTACTCCATAAAGAATAGCTATCAGCAAAAAATCAAATAATAATAAATACTGGTGAGGTTGTGGGCAAAATGAACCCTTCTACGTTGCTGGTGGAGCGTAACCTAGTAGAGCCACTATGAAAATCAGTTTGGGGCACTGGGGCACCAGAGTAAATAATACTGCAGCCAGAAAGACTTGAGTTTGACACCCTACTTGGAAAGACTGAATAGATTTTTTATTTCATTTATAGGAAGTTTCTGGAATAGATAATTCTACAGAGATAGAAAGTAGACTAATGATTGTCAGGACCTGGGAAAGTAGGAAATGGGGAGTAACTGCTAAGCATTTCTTTTGGGAGTAATGAAAGGTTCTACACTTCATTGTGGTGCTGGTTACACAACTCTTTATATTGCAAACCACTGAATTTTGTACTTTAAAGTGTGAGCTATAGAGTATGTGAAGTAATTGCAATAAATCTGTAACAGAAAAAAGACCCCTTCAGTATTCATACACAGTGTCTGCAGCTATAAAATGGACACAGTAACATATTTGCTAGTTGATTCCTAAGCTTTTAAAGTCAAAGTGGAATTACTGTGAAGCTAAATGTTAAAGCAGAAAGGATCGTTAGAAATCAGTCTGGTTCTACCCTGTGATTCTGCGATGAGAACTTGGTGATATGCTAGAAAACACCACTGGCAAGGGAGGTTTGAAGGAGTTTATGAGAGAGGGAGAGCTCAGGAGAGAAGGCGAGATTGTGGGAAGAAAGCCACTTTGTCACATTGCTTAGTCACACGTTTTCTGCTGAGGCAGCAGCACAGAACCAGGCTTGGTCCTTTGCAAGATCAGTGGGAGGAAGAGCAATTACATAATTCATGTCTGTGTTAGAGAGACCTTCTCATGTTCACAAGAGTCTAACTTCATACAGTTGATGATTTTAAAATTCCATTGAAATTCTCTAGGTAGGTTTTTAAAAAATAATTATTTTCCTAAGTCCTGGAAGTGGTGGAAAATACTAAATATTAATACTGCTCCACACCATCTTCAAGGGTTTTTGAAAAAATTCCATCTTTCATTCCACATACACACATACACAAATAATTCTAAGATACATTTTTTTTACAGTCTAACATCTGTAACCAGTACATATCTTATAACCAGTGACTCATTCTAATTTAATTGACAGAATTATTTGAATCTCACATAAAGTAATTGTGTGTTTTAAAAATGGTTGGCAGAAAATATGGTGTTCACATACTCATAAATGCTAGAAGATGAAGTAGAAATTTGTGCTGGTTGAATTTTCAGAAGTACTAAAGACATCATCGCTGATTTGAGTGTCAGGAAGCACAGAGGTTATGGGGGCTCTGTCCCCTGTATATGGACAAAATACGCCTCTTTAAACCAGTGGAGAAAAGTATTAATTCATCTTTTTGACCTAGCTGAACCTTTGATTAGATATTCGTGCGCCCTCCCAGGAAGAGATAACTGAGATATCATGCACCTTAGCATTTGACACTTGGAATGAATGCTCAGAAGTTCAAACTGTTGAACTTTGGCTGTTGGGAGACGCTCCAGAAACCAGAGTATGGGATACTGCCTCCCGCCCGGATCAGCCAGGCCTTTCTCTACAAGCCTTGCTTAGTTCAGGGGCGAAGGGGTTTCTGCACTGAGTGTAGCCAGCGCTTGGCATTCACAGCGGAATGGCTCTGGCACCTCCCCGTGGACACCAAAATCTCGGGATACTCCCGTCTGTCATACAAAATGGCATAGTACTTGCATATGACCTATGCACCTCCTTCCATATACTGTACCTTATGTCGCGTCTAGATTATTTTAAACCTAATAGATGACAAAGCTATGAAAATACTTGTTATACAATATTATTTAGGGAATAATAGCCCAAAACCTCGTACATGTTCGGTACAGATACCACTGTTCACTATTTTGCATCTGCAGGTGGTTGAACCCAGGCACGCAGAGGCTGATGTCCTTGGTCGCTCCCGCCTGTGCCAAAGGGTCTGGCTGCAAACTCCTTCCATCATCCTTGTTCACACGTCGTTGGAGCGCTTCCTTCTTCTGCATTCAGTTCTGAAGGCCTCGTCTTCTCAGCGGGTGCCTGCAGACACAGTCTCACTCCCTGGCATGGCAGGAGGGGTGATAAACGCTGGAAAGACTGCAGGACCAGCCTTTCGAACTCCCTTAGAGTTTCCCGGAAGTGGCATCAGGATGGATGGATTTGTTTTCTTCTCTCCTTGAGAAATGAGTTTTGTCATTTGGGAATAAAGTCCCCAGACACGTTTCCATCAGGAGCTCACAGGGAGGCAGGACACACAGCGAGACCCGCGCATGGCTTTGCCCGTAAGCCTCTTTAGCCAAATCGAGCCCAGCAGGGATACAAAACACAAAAGTAAGCCAGCCAGAAGAGACCTGCTTAGGGTCACCCTGGACTTTTAGTCCCTAAGATGGGAAAGAGTGCAGCAGAGTCTCCTGGGAGCCTGGTTTTGTGGCAGGGAGCCTGAGGCTGTCAGCAGTGTTTGCTTCAGCTGGCATGGGAGTGTCTAGAAAGCTCTTTCCAATCTCTCGTCTTCCAAATACTTCTTGGGGCCCTAGTGTGTGCACATTCTTTTGGGCATGGAGGATATAGCTGTCCATGGAACAGATGCAGTCTCTTTCCACACATGTCTTCTTTCTGGGCAGTGGAGGCAATAAGCAGATAAATGAATAGGGCACACCCTGCTCTGATAAGATAAATGCTGTGAGAAAATAAGGCCAGCCAGGGAGAGGACATGGCCCGAGGAGGTGGGTGTGTTGCTGTTTCATGTGGGTGGACAAGTTGTCCTCTCTTCTGGGTGAGGTCAGAGCTGGAAGGAAGGACATGAGGTGTGAATCATGAGGACATGGTGGGGTGTATTCAGGAGAGAGAAGAGCGAGTTCAAAGGCCCCAGTGCAGGAGGGCGTTTACGCAAGGCCCAGCACAGTGGAGGCTGGCTGATGCAGGTGGAGGTGGAGTAGTGGTGGGAGGTGACGTCCTGAGCGAGCTCAGGCAGAGGCTGTAGGTCATAGAGGGCCCTTCAGGCCATCGTAAGACTTTGACTTCCCTCTGAGATGGCAGGCTTTGGTGAGTCTAAGCGGAGGAATGATGTGTATTGGGAATTGAACCCAGGTCCTTTGTGCTCAGCTACATCCCCAACCTCTTTTAAAATGTTTTATTTAGAGACGAGGTCTTGCTAAGGCGCTGAGTTTCCTAGGCTGGGCTTGAATTTGAGATTCTCCTGCCTCAGCCTCCCAAAGTACAGAAATTACAGGCATGTGCCACCACACATAAATTTGAGTTATGTTTTAACAGAGTTCCCTAACTACCGGGTGAAGAACAGACCACAGCAGGAGGCGAGAGGGGAAGCAGAGGCCTGCTACAGTGAGAGGAGATGATGTGGGCAAGGAGGGCAGGCGGAGGCTGCAGGAGTTGCAGTATTCTCACTCTTCATGGAGTTTGAACATAGACCTGGTAGGCTGAGCTGACGGTCAGCTGTCAGAGGCGTGAGAAGGTGACTGACTCGTAAGACTTTGGGTCTGCACAGCCAGAGGAGTGGAGTTGTGCCATCTTGAGCCAGGGGCTCTAGAGGTGGAGCAGGGTCTGTGGACAAAGTGCAGTCTTGGGGTTGCTGAGTCTGAGATGCTTCTTAGATAGCCACGTGGGGCTGCTGGGTAGGCAGCTGGGAGTCTGAAGCCGGGGAGAGCCCTGGGCCAGAGACCCCTTTGAGCATCACCAGCCTTTTGGTGGTATTAAAGGACTGGATGAAACTGCCTAGAGTAAATATGCAAACAGAGAAGACCGTGGAGGACGGAGTCTGGGGGCCGCCTCTAGCACACGCCCTGTATTGCTGCCTCAGTGATTGTGGTGGTTAATTAAGACGTATCAACTCGACCTGAGTAAGAACCACCCAGCTCTGGGAGTCTGTGAGTGATTGACATATGGACCACAAACTGAGGGGGGAAGACCCACCCTGGATGCGAGTGGCACCAACCAATAGGCCCATAGCCTGGATGGAATAAAAATGGAAAGAAGAAGGAAAACTACCTTTTCTTTGGAGGAGCTCCAGTCTTTGCCACCACCTTTGGATGTTCATCTTCAGGCTTCCAGCACAGACTCTTCAGCTTTCCAGTGCAGATTCAGCTTTCCAACAGAGATTCACACCAGCTCTACAGTGAGCTCCAGGCCTTCCAACCTTGACTTGCTCTTCTGGCTCTCCAGTGCTCAGACAGCCATTTTGCATCCTTCTGCCTCTGATTCCACAGGCAGCCATTGTAAGTCTACTTGTCAATTCTTTATATATAATCATGCATTATATTATATTCAATCTGTTCCTGTAGTGAACCTTAACTGATACGATGATGATGTAGAGTCAGGCAGAGGCCAGGACCAGGGCTTTCCATTTCCTGGGGACTTCCGTGGAGAGGTCACAAGAAAGTAAGGTCCTCATCAGGCTGGCAGATGTTTGGGCAAGGTCGGTGACTAAAACAAGGGTTCCATCCTTTCCACAAATGCACCAGTCCACACCTGTCCTGGCTCCCACCCCCCAAGAGCAATGGCCGTGGACTAACTCTGTCACCTCTCTAAAGAGCCGCTACCTTGCTACCCGTGTACTTCTTGTTCTTTAATCAGTTATCTTGACATTGGTCATTAGGGGACTGGTGGCTTTCTCCTGAGATTGAGACTTGAATCTTGGCTTTGCTGCATGCCAACTGCATGACTTTAGACCAGCCCCTTAACCTCTGTCAGCCTCAGTTTTCTTGTGTCCATGTATCTCACGGCCTTATTTCGACAGCACAATATGTGTGAAGAGGCTACTGCTGTGCCCGGTGAGTGAAAGGTAATTATAAGAGCAAACAATGTGTGTCAAATACAATTTCACACATCTTTCATATATTTACTCTATGAAGCAGGTATTTTATTATTTCCACTTCACAGATAAGGTTAAATAATTTGGCCAGCTGGTAACTCCTGTCGCCTGACTGTAGGAATTAATCATTTAACCACCATGCTATATACTGCTGCATCAGAATGCTGTAAAATATTCCTTCTCTCTTATTTTCAAATGTTTCTTATTAAGTAGCTCAAGTCTGTAATTCTTAGTTTTATATTTTTCCTCGTTATTAAATAGCATTCATTATCTGACCCTTTGACAACTTTCATTCCGTTTCTACTGGAACCGGTAGTTTAATGCAATGGCCAAAACCAGAAAAATTTAAATTTGCTTATATACAGGAGAGAAAGTCTTATTGACAACCTTCTCTGTGGGAAGCTGGGCATACAAATCATTACTGGAGATAATGATTTTTCTCTTTCAATAGCCAGGGACTAACCAACAAGGAAAATTATGGTTTTGGAAAGCCATGAAAATCCAAATAAGATGAAAGAGTTTTATTTTAGAATATTGGGAGAAACAGAAGCCCACCAGCATTCTGCATGTATGTGCATATGTGAGCATGTGTGTGGCCTGTGTTTGCAGGTGTGTGGGTGGCTGTGGGTCCATGTGTAAGGGGTGTGCACATGTGTGCATTTGGAATATATAATATGGCCCTGTGGGTGGTTGGCACAAAAGGATGGGTGGGATTAATTTTCTGGTTTATGTGACTTCCAAACGTGCTGGTGACACTGAGAAGGGAGAACAATCTCCAAGGAGAAAACAAAAGTGTGTTTTTCATGAACTAAGGCTGGCATATTTAGCAAATAAAAACAGAGGACTCCCAGTTCAATGTGAACTTCAGATAACACAATAAGCAATATTGGAGTATAGACATGTTCCATGCAATGTTTGGGATATCCTTTAGCACAAAATTATCCAGAATTCAAATTTAAGTGGTCATGCTGTGTGTTACCTGGAAACCTTACCAAGAAAGAGAAGAAATTTAAATACTTGCTGAGTTTTAAAGACCTTTAACATCTACAAACCACGTTTGGACTAGCAAATTATCTCATTCTGGCCAGAGTATCAACTCATTCTTTCTCTTCCAGAAAGTCCCTTAACGACTTGGCGGCACCATCTGTGAAGTGGGCCATAATCTCAATAGCACTCTGTCTTCTCTACAGGAGAAAAACCCTGCAGATTTCACAACGGAGTCCTCATGTAGAATGGCTTGGGCCACTTCAGAGGAGTTTGCTCTCCACTTCAATTAAGAAAAAAAAAAAAAAAAGAATTTTTTTCAAAGGACTGCTCCTGGCCTGTCTTAATAGCCAGCCAGTATCCTGCCATGTTCAATTTCTTCTTTTTCCCTTCTAACTTGCATGGTGATAGAATTCTTCCTTCAGGCACATAGCAGACACTAGGACCTCTGGCAGGAGCAGGACACGGATGGGAAGGCACAGGGGAATGTCCCATGATCCCAGGAAGGCTCAGAGCAGACGCAGGTGAGGACCTGGAACCAGGGGGCCTGTGACAGTGTGACTGCAGGGGACTGCTCAGTGTCCTCTCGGGCATCCGGACCACCTTTCCTGCAGCTGGAAGTGCCTCGTCAGCCTCTTCATTGGAACAAAGCAGAACGTGGGAGTCATCCCTGGGGCTCTCAGGCGACAGTCTGTGAATTTCATGTGTCACTTTCTAGTTGTCTGAGCTGGATCCTCTGGGCTCTTGTTACCTCATCTGTAGAAAGGCTGAAATACTTGTGTCCACGTCGCAGAGTTATTACTAAGAAGTCCTTACTAAATGGCATCTTTAGTAACACCTGGCGCTCAGGAAGCACTTAATAAACAGTCATGGTTTATCATTGTTGCCTGGGAGTCTTTCTCCTAAGAAGTTCAGTTATGCTTTTATTAACAACGTTTTCTGATGGTAGATGTAATACAGGATCACAGAACAACACGTAAATATAGAGAACTACAGAGAAAAAATTAAATCAGAAATACCTTTATCTCCCCAACTCCACTCTCTGTATCAGAGGGATCCACCTGAAAAACTTTTAGAAACGCAGATACCTGCCCCAGACCACATCTAACAAGTCAGAGTCTCCACAGGCAGGGCCGACAGGTCCGTGTCTGTCGGGAAGCGTTCCAGACCGTTCTGCTGAGAAATCAGGCTTCAGGAGCTTGAAATTCACTCGTGTGTGTGCTCTCTCTCGTATAGTTTTAAAAAACTGGACAATATCGCACATTTGGTTTGTGACCTGCTAGAGTCAAACTGCTATATCTTCTATCATCATTCTTCTACAACACCTTATTTTTTTTAAGGTTCCAGCCATGGTTTCTAATAAGCCCCAGTCTGCTGCTTTTCATCCAAAAGTCCTCTCACAAAATGAATCCGCTTACAAATGTCATCATTCTTGCCTTCCTGTGCCACATTGGATGGCTAGAGACCTGCTCACCATTATTCCTCCTTTCCCTCTTGGACTTCAGCTCCCTAATTGAAGGCCACATGTGGCCCTGGTCTCCCAGTCGTCACTCTGAAGCTTTGTGGCTAATACTTGAGATCACATTAGTGGACAGGCCCGTGAGGGTTCACACATTTCCTTCCCTAAAATATTAATTTGACATGTAATGCTATTTTTCATTTAGTGCGCAGCCAACCATGGTGGTGGTTATTTCGGCTCAAAATAATCTCCGAGGACTCGGGGTGGGGGGCTGGCGCGGGATTTCCTTGGCTGTCCAACTGACATTTTAGGAAAGTAAAATGACAGTAAAACACCATAAAAAGGGGCTGGGGATTTAGCTCAGTGATTAGAGTGCTTGCCTTGCAAGCACAAGGGCCTGAGTTCAATCCCCGGCACCAACAACAACAAAAAAAAAAACACCATAAAAAAAAATCTCTTGAAGATGACTGTGTCTAGTTACTGATTAATGGGAGTGAACATGGGTGCTCAGGGGCCTTAAACCAAATAAGAGGCAAACACCAGAGAGTTCCATGTTTGAGTCCTGCCTGGGCACCTTAGTGAAAGCTTATCCCAAAATACAAAAATAAAATAAAAATTTAAAAAGACCTGGGGATGTTGCTCAGTGCAAAGGCCCTGGGTTTGAGTCTGGGTTCCAAGAAGCAAGAGGAAGAAAAGAGGATGGGGAGAGGATGGGGGAAGAGAGGGGAAGGGGAAGGAGAAGAAGGAGAAAGTCTGCCTCACTTATGTCCACGCCACTGCCAATATCACAGGACAACAAACCCTCGTCTTTCTATCCTCCCAGGCTGATACTCCAACTGCTGAATGGAAACCGAAGTGTCAGTGGTTTGAAAACTTTTCAGTCTGCATCCCAGCTGTTTCTCAAGTGCCGCCTTTGGTGAAATGTGCTTTTAGGTGTCATTGGTATAACAAGCAACAGAGAGTATTGCAGGTCACTAAGCGGTTTGGGGGAAACCAGAGGAGCAGATCCCAACCCCTAGAGCTGGGCCATGTGTGCAGGTGACTGGCCAGGCCCACTGCAGGTGATGATGGGGGCTGCGGCTGCTTAGCATCTGCTGTTCCTGAGGACGGCAGAGCACGGTCAGAGAAGACTGAGCTGTCCCACGAATGTGCAGGTGGCTCACTGAGCAGACTGCAATGAAAGTGGCTTGTAGTCACCGAGGAGTGACATGCCAGGCACTCAGGGTTGACTGAGGAAGCATTGAAGGACAGCCTCTCCTCTCCTGGGGGAGTAAATATTTGGAAGGGTGCTGGCAGCATGGCTGTCTATCAAACAGTGAAAGAGACGGAGATAATTAGAGAGATGAAGCCCATGAAATTAGCTGGGGTGTGCTGGCCTAAATCCCCCTCATGGTAGGTCTTGGGCTCAGGAATCTTATGTATGTGGACACTTTCTGTAGCAGTGGGGAGTAATGTGGGTGTTGTAAGCCGTCCCTGAATTACCTGCAGAGGATTGGATCCATGATCCCCCAGGATGCTCAAGTCACTTATATAAAATACATAAGATTTGTCTGTAACATATATATATATGTGTGTGTTCTCCCATATATTTTATCTCGAGATTACTTCTACCATCTAGTACAATGTAAGTGCTATGTAAATAGTTCTGTAGGCCTGGAAGGTGTAAAAAGGTGCCTTCTCAACTATCAGAGGAGGAGATGGGGGACCGGGAGGGTAAGAAGGATAATGGGGAGGTGGACAGAACCAAAGTATGTTATATGCGTGTATGAAAATGTCACAGTGAAATCCGTTGTTCTGTGCAATTAGTGTCAAATAAATAAATAATTCTGTTTAAAAGCAGGCTCCTTCCCCAGGATAGAACAGTTTTCTCAGGCTTCAGTCACACATGGGGTCATAGAGAGGACTTGCTTATGGGTATGAGCAAACCCAGCCACACACAGGGCCTGAGACAGATTATCTACTTAGATGTCACAAAAGAGAACTTTCTCTCCTCTGTCTCTCTCCCCCCTTCCCTCCCCTCTCCCTCCTTCTTTCCTTCCTTCCTTCCTTCCTTCCTTCTTTTCTCTTTCTGATACTGGGGATTGAATCTCTGGCCTTTGCACACAGCTACATCTCCAGCCCTTTTTAAAAAAAAATTTGTATTTTTGAGACAAGATCTCACTAAGTTGTTAAGTTGCCCAGACTGGGCCCAAACTTGCAATCCTCCTACCTCCTTCCTTTCTCATGTTCCCAGGGTACTTGGGAAAGGAGGACTACCTGGTTGGTTATTGGTTCCTGTGTTAGGGTTCCTCATAGCGGATTTTTCATAGCGAGTTTCTCTTGGTTAGGCAGAAAGCTGTGATTAGGACCCAAGTTGTGGTGCATATTGAAAAAGCATAATGGATTATCTTTTTGTTAGGTTTTGCATCCTGTGATGTGACCTTCCTGTTCAAATTCAGATCCAGGGGTTAACTTGCTGTTACTGTAACAAAATACCTGAGATAGTCAACTTTAAAAAGGAAAGGTTTGTTTTGGCTCATAGTTTCAGAGATTCTAGTCTATAGTCTATTGGCCCATTGTGTGGGGCCTGTGACAAGGCTGTATATCTTGATGAAAGCACATGGCAGAGGTTGCCATCACCACATGACAAGAGTGGAAAAGAGAGACAGGAAGGGCTTGGGTCCCAATATTGCCTTCAAGGCCACTCACCTGATGGCTGGTGGCTTTCCCATCAGGAGCCATTTCTTTTTTTCTTTCTGAAGATAGGATATTGCTGTGTTGCTCAGGTTGGCCTTGAACTCATGATCCTCCTGTGTCAGCCTCCACAGTGGCTGGGACTGCAGGTGTGCAGCACTGCACCTGGCTTTGGCTCCACTTCTTAAAGGTTCTACTGCTTCCCAGCAGTGCCATCCTGGGAGCCACGTCATTAACACATGGGCCTTTGGGGCTCACTTGTCCAAATCATCATAGAGGTACTTGGCAAGTTCAGAAAGAAGAGTGAAGATTAGAGGCCACCCACCTCCTACCCAAGGAGACTCTTTCTCCAGCTCCTGCTGTGAGCAAGCTTGGTTTTCATCAATACGACATGTGTTCCTTTTAGACAGGGTCTTGCTTTGTAGTTCAGGTTGGCCTTGAATTCATAATGTGGCTCAGGTTGGCCTCAAACTTGTGGTGATCCTCCTGTCTCAGCCTCGCGAGTGCTGGGACATCAATATGACAGAAGTTTTCTTGTGTGGTAGAGGCTTATGCGAACATGTGTTTCTTGCAGTCCTGGAGACTGGGTCCGTGGCAGCATGGCCAGCTCCTGAGAGGCCTCTCCTCTGGCCTGCAGTTGGCCGTCCTCTTGCTGTGTGCTCACAGGGCCTTTCCTAGATAGGCATGATGCAGGGAGAGCTCTGGCAGCTCTTCCCCTCCTTGTGTGGGCCCTCGTTTGAGTAGATTAACCATCTAACTTTAACTTAATCCCCCCCAGAGTCCTGTCTCCCTCACAGTCGTGTGGGGACCTGGGGCTTCAACCATGAATGTGGGTTGGGCAGAGACACAGAGTTCGGTCTTGTTATGGTTTGTGTCTAGATGTCCCCCCAAAGCCTCATGTGGTGAGAGATAGCTGGATCTAGAGTGTGGGCTGCCCTGGGGGCAGGTAGCCTAGATAATAGATACAGGAAGAAGCTTAACTAACTGCTTGTTTGCATTGCTGATTTGCATACATTCCTTGCATTTTCCTCACTTTACTTTGCGGCCAGCTGCGAGTCCGCCATGCCAGCCCCGCCGCCTCGGACCCAGCGGACTATAGACTGAAACCTCTGCAGACCGTGAGCTAATAAACCTTTCTTCCCCTAACTTTGGGTGTCGGGTATTCTGTCCCAACAACGAGAGAAAAGTAACTAAAACAGGTCTGTAACACCCTGGGATCCATACCCTGGAGGATATGGTCTGCCTGTGTTTGACAGAACTCCCAGTGTCCTAGAAAATATTCGTGCCTGAAAATGACTGCTAGAGATATTTGAAATTCTGGGCTAGCAGGATTCCAAAGCTAAGAGTTTGCCTCCATTCTGTGCTCAGGCAGGGCTCGTGCACAGGGGCCAGAGCTCAGTGCAGGCCTTGATCACCACGGGACTCGCCGAGGCCTCCTGCCCACAGACAGCAGGACCAGTGGCCCTGGCTGCTGCCATCTCACCTCTTCGGCCTCTGTTAGGAGCTCACGGGAGGGTGAGGGGTCCCTGACGCTGGACGAGTGGCTCCTGGAATTTTTCCGTCGTGGTCAGTTTCCTGCTGCCCTTTCCCTCTTGGGCTCTGGCTCTGAGGTCGCAGCTTTGACTGATCAGCTCTGGTGCCTGAATGCACTGTCCTCAGAAATGAGGTTATCTACTCGAGATCTAGTGCAGCGAAAACATTTTGAACAAATCGAAGAGTCTGCACACGGGCACATGAGAGCAGTGAGTACAAACAGCCACCTTGGCAAGATTCATTCTTAGTGGGCCCCGCCCCACTCCATGGCACTGGGGAGGTTGAACCCAGGGCCTTCACTCTGAGCTACATCCTCAACCCCTTTGCATATTTTTTATTTTGAGACAGGGTCTTGCTAAGTTGCTCAGGTGATCCTCCTGCCTCAGCCTCCCAGAGTGCTGGGATGACAGGCATATGCCACCATGCCTGGCTCATTCACTACAGTTTTTCAGGATTCCCTTCTGCTAGGCCCGTTTCTACAGTTTTGTTCTGAGGCTAGCCTGTTCTGGCTTTTATATTTCAGGTCCAGCTGTAGTTTGCTCCCAAGTGCAAGCCTCTAATTGTTTTCTTAAAATTTTAAGAAGAGGATAAGATGTGACTGCTTCGGAAAGTCTCACGCTGTCATGTGTTGCCACGGTGGTTCGCCCAGGGAGGGACTGCCCACAAGGCCCAGCTCTGCAGTTGATCTTTCTTAGCCTCATGAAGTTGTGGGCCACATTATGTATGGGAAGTACATATAGTGTCGTTCCTGTTCATTGTAAGTGCTCTAAAATAATAACTATTATAATTAACCTCCCTTTGGCAAATTGTTCCATGTCCCAAAACTCAGATGCCTTTCAGGACCAGGAAAGTAATTTAATCGTGTAAAGCTATTCGGTGTGGGACAGGCAATAGGGAATAGAATAGAGAAAACTATGATGAAATAGGGGAGTATGTGCTTTGATAAAGGAAAACCAAGCTCACGTGTTATAATAGAAAGAAAAGAAGAAGGGAGGAAGGGTGGAAAGAAGGAAGAAAGAAGACAGCATTGTATGTGTCTGTTAGCTGGCTTCAGACCTGAACTCGCCAATTTGCAATCCTTACTCTGACTTAAAGTTGAGTGTTTTGTTAAGTAGCTGAGTGAGTTATGTTTGGAAACAATCCCAGGTCTTAACCCCATTTTCAAAGTTAGCAACACAAAACTTTCTATGGAATTTCTAACCAAAGAGGAGTCAGGTGCCCCTAAGTACTTTGAGGTAAAGGATTGATCTCCCCTCTCTCCAGTGTGAGTGAAATGGTCAATCATTTTCCATAATTTATCAACAACGACCACAGTACAGCAGCAGCTTTCTCTTTATGTGTTGTTTGTTTTCAGTATTAGACCTGATTTTGAGAAGGCGATTTTCTGGTAATTGAACAGCATGATATTGGTTTTAAAGGTGAGTATATGAGTTGCTTTGTTTGAAACTCTAGGGCAAACCTGAAAGCTCTCCACGGGGCACAGATGGTGTTTGTTAATATTATCTGTAATTGACAAACATTGATCTGTGGTTTTTGAAGAATCCGTGTTCAGGCTTTGCTTCTATAAAGGCCTAATAAGGAGAGCCCAATGCAGTGTAATTTGGGGCAGATGAATAAAGTATTCACATCCTTTTTTCCAAAATCTCTCTCCCACAGCACGTGAAATTGCCATAATTCTCAGTCCTTTGTGATAAGGTCATTAGACCATCTTCTGAAATAGAACTTCACAGGTAATCTGGGAAGAGATGGTACACTGGGCTGTTCTTGCTCAGTTTGTCCCTTATCTCCAGCTAGTTTATTGAATGCCAGTAATCTTGTTGGTGCTCCAAGGAAGGCAACCAGAAAGAAGTGCCTAGGAGGAAACAAACACGAAAGTCCCACATTCATTCATTCTGCCAACATTTAGCGAGCACCTGCCATGTAGTCTAGGGGATGAGACAGCAGTCCAGGGTAGAGTGTGTGGAAGGGACTGTGGACCCCATGCAAAGGGCACCCTCGCCAGGCTGGGAAGGGTGACTTGGGTCTGGAGGGGGCTTGTAGGATGGCTTCCTACAAGTGACATGGACTGAATCCTGAAGAATATGGCAGAACTGACAAGGGGGGAGGCTGCTCATTGCACCCTTTGAGGCTCAGATCTTTCCGGTTTACAGTTTTAAATAGTCATTTGGGTGGACGTGCAAGGTCTTTATCCTTGGCAGATGGCATGAAGTTCAGACAGACAGAGCTTACTTGGGACAGTGCCAGAATCGGGCTCAGAAAGTTCTTGGCAGGGTAGAAGAGCAGGCAAAATCCAGCACAGTAAAGCTGAAAGGGATAAATGAAAGGTCTGTACTTATGTTTAAAAACAAGCAAAACGACAAACTTCAACAAGCGACCAACTTCATAAGCTGGATGGGAAGTAAGGGGGAAAATGACTTGAAAGTTTTCATTCAGAAGTAGGAAAACTGTGACTCATGGCCAAATTCAGCCAGCTGCCCGTTTTTGAAAGCCGAGACTTACCGGTGGTCTAAGGCGGCCTCTGTGCCACATCAGTGGTTTGGAGAGGTTGAAGTGGAGCCCCATGGACTGCAGACCCTGGGCGATTACTGTCCGCTGGCCCCTCTTTCAGTCCAGTGCAAGTTCAAGGCGACTCCAGCGTATGACATGTGCACAAACATGCCAGTTCTCTCTTAGGATCCCTTCACAAAAATATGCATTCTTAAAATCATTTGTGACTGAACCAGTGAAAGAACGAGGGGCCAAATGTGGGGACGGGTCTCATCCTGGTCCTTGTGGCCACCAGAGCCACCAGAGTCCCAGGCTCAGGTTTGGGCCTGTCCCTAGAGAGGAATCCTGGTGCAAGGGGTGTTGGGGATTACTTGAGGGTCAAGGAGAAGAAATATGGATGGTTGGCTTGAAGGAGCGTAGGCCCAGGGGTGCTGGCAGCAATGTCGGCGTCAGGTAACCCTGACTGAGTCTTGTGAACAGGCTCTCTTGCAATCCTCACCCGGCCCTTTAGATCGGCGGTGTTAAGATGCCCACTTTGCACAGGAGGAATGGGAGGCATAGAAAGAATCATTTGCCCAAGAGCACAAAACCAGGAAATGGAGAGGCTGAGATTCAGTCCACGCAGTGTGTCCCCGGAGCCCTTGTGTCCAATTGTGTACCACTGGTTTAAAGTGACGTGATTGCCCAATTACCTCTGATGCCAACAGGCAGAGCAACCATCAGAGGAAGGAGGGTAAGGGATTCTGGCTCAGCACAAAGAAGAGCTTCCAGATGTCAGAGGTGGAGTGGGGTTCAGTGGGGAGGAAACCTCGTCAGTAGAGCGTGCATCTGGAGGCCAGGCCAGATGGCTGGGTAAGAGCAGATAGCCTCCAAGAGTCCTTCCTGCCTGGGTCCTTGTGGCCCGAGACTCGGGGTGTCTCCTGGGATGGCTGACAGGTCGGCTAGAGGCAGCAGTAGACGAGGACCTGAGAGGGAGGGGAGGAGGGAAGCACTTTTCTAAGTACTTCGCATATTTAAACCATTTCATCTTCAAAGCAGCTTTAGAGACCATGAATATCAACATTCCTATTTCACAGATGCAAAAACCGAGGCCTGTAGCTGTTACATATTTTATCCAGGGTCACACAACTAGTATTAGAGCCAGGATTTGGATCTAGGTAGGCTGATTCCAGAGCCTGTGCTTTTAGCCACCCCGCATGAAACCCTCTTGTTAAGAGAGGACAAGTAATTGAAACAACTCCTTCTCTTTTCCCTGCCTTCACACCAAGATTTTTGACACATGCCCTTCACTTTATTACAAGAGGCTGATAGTAGCAGTTGCCAATATAATGTTCTCATTTTGTCAGATGGTAATTTATAGGCCTGATTCTCCTGTTTCAGAGACAGGTTCCGAGGTAGAGGTTCCCAAATGCCCCATAAACTCCTGCAGACTCATTACACTGTTATGACTGTGTTCATTCTCTCAGAAGCCCCCTGCGAAGGTGTAAACAACGATGTGCTACCCGTACTATACGTCTGGTTCCTGGAGGTAAAGCTGAGCTTGGTATGAAGGATTTCTGCATGCTCATTTCCCTGATGGGTAAGGGGGGGTTTGGTAATAGTAAGGCCCATACCCAACATACAACAGATGCTTAATGCATAGTTGCCTGATAAATGTGATCAATTGGGATTTATTGATTTGGGAGAGTAGGGGTGTCAATGTAACTTATTTTCTTTTTGGTATTTTTTGGGTTCTGATGGTAAATTGCTAATCCTGTTTGATCTCTGCCCCCAGAGGTTTGTGCTTCCAATAACCAGACAAACAAGAATCAGAAATCTTCTCAATGCATTGTGTTGAGAAGTGGAAAATATATTCGTAAGAAAAACTGTTGTTGTTACTTAGCCAAACACTCTACTCCCAGCCTCCTTTTCTTTCAGATCCATTTTTTCTTCCATATGCACACAAAGCATTGCAAGTCCAGTGAGGATGCAGGGCCTGGGCTGTTCAGTGGTCGGTTTGCTCTGTAGATGAAGATACAGGCTTTTGCGTCTAAGGAGATTGCTTGATTCATGGTGTACAAGGACACAGCGTTCCTTGCTTGGCTTATTTATCGTGTTTTAATTAGCTGCCAGGCCTCTCAGGGCAATCACTGTTCCAAAGGTAGATTTGATCTCGTTTCAGCCGTGGCTTAAGGAAGAGCTTTGCACCAGTGCTGTGCTTCCCCCACCCCCCTGTTTCTGCTTGTAGACTAGCTCTCTGGTGCCATGTGGCAGACGTGGCACCCTTGCAGCACCGAGGGACCCCCCGAGGTGGTGGGCGGCAGATGGCAGGCTCCTCCAGGGCCAGGATTGGGCTTTTGTGCCCAGGGTCGGGAGCTTAGTGACTCTCATTGGAGGCCCATGCTGAAGGCGCCCACCCTGTCACCCTCTCTCATCTCCCCCATGTCTCAGCCTCCACATCCTGGGTGTCTCCTGAGGTGCTGTTCAAACTCTTGAGCCAGCACCACAGCAAGCAGCCATCGAGCAGGAGCGGGACCCTGGAATCCCCTTCTGTGTCAGACTCAAACTCAGGGGACCCAAGGAAGGGGCGTTTGAGGGAGGGGCACTAGAGGTCGGAGCAAGGACTATTGACTATTGACTATTGACTAGTTGGAATGAAAGTATTTAAACAATTGAACAATGGTACAGCTGTGCTCATCCGTTCCAGCTGATCGCATCTGTGTAATGCTCTCCGAGCTGCCCCAGTACCATGCATCAGGCTTCTTTTTCCCACAGTGGAAATATTCCTGCTTTTTTCTCTCTGCCCCAATGAATATGATGGCTGTAAAAATTATGATAAAATAAAGTGAACTGGGAAGATGGTAGCTGCAGCATAGTTTTATAAAGGCCTCTGAATTCCCAATTAAAAACAGACAGCAACTAGACGGCTAAACCAAAAACCCAGAAGCACAGGAACAAGAGTGAGTGACAGAATATCCCCGCGAGCTCCCAAGTCCAGGAAGACCCACGCCACATACGTGTCTGTGCGGTAGACAGCAGAGGGAGGCCAGGAGGCTTCCGATGGATCGATGGATCGGGGCAGGAGGAGCCTAGCTGCCCACAGGCATTCACCGGGCCGCCCGAGAGCAGAGTGTGTGGCAAGGGGCTTGCCAGCTCCAGAGGTGATTGGTGAGTGGAAGGAGTTTGCAGGAAGAAGAATGAAAGGAGAGCCAGGTACCGTGGCACACGCCTATGATCCCAGCTCTCGGGAGGCTGAGCCAGGAGGATCACTGAGTTTGAGGCCAGCCTGGGTTACATAGTGAAACTCTGCCTCAAAAAACAAACAAACAAAAAAGAGGAGCTGGAGCACTCTATTGACTACGAACTTTTTAAACTGATCAGCCAGAAGTCCCTGTTGGGATAATGTTCTGGTTTGAAGAGTAATTGTGGAAGTAGGCAGTAGAGAAGGGAAAAATCCCAGTGTAAGTGGTAGAGTGAAAGTAGGCCAGGGAATCTCAGAAAGGAAGCTGCCATGTTTAAATTCTTCCTACAAACATCTTAAAAGGGTGCTCCATGAGGTTAGAAAAGCTGCCTTGAGCCATGCTTCTTTTAGAAATTTCAGAAAAATAAATGTTATGTAAAAACAAGCAATAAAATTATGAAGGTCAAATCCTACACACAGTTATTTTAAGGAGAAAGATACAGAACAGAATAGCACCTCTTTAGACAATGAAATCACACCAGAAAGAGATGCCTATAGAACATTCAAAACTATAACCATTTAATTATTTATTTGTTTTGAGACAGGGTCTCACTGTGTAGCCTAGGCTGTCCTGGATGGCGATCCTCCTGTCTCAGCCTCCTGAGTGCCGGGATTTCAGGTGTGGGCCACCATGCTGGCTATAACTTTCTATTTAAAAGCCAGTGAAAAGATATAGAGAATGACAGAAGACATAAAGGTATAACTTGAATCAAATTAGAAAACAAAAAGATCTTTTTTGTATCTTCTAGGCTGGTCTTGAGCTCACTAGCACAGGCTGGCCTTGAACTCACAGGGATCCTCCTGCCTCAGCCTCCTGGGGGCTGGGACTACCATGCCCAGCTCAGTAAAAAGTTTTAAATGAGCTGCTAGAATTCCGGAAAGCATTAGCAAAAAAGAAACAAAGACTAAATTTTATAAACGAAGACTGAATACAAATGCAACAGAGAAGACATTAGAAACGACGTTGAACTGAAAAGTTTTCCTAAATCAAAAAGAAATTAAGAAAGAAATAAACGTTTCAAGAGAAAGTGACAAATATTGAAAAAAGCAAAAGAAAATCCAACATTAGTCCCAGGAGTCTCTGAAGGGAAAAACTAAAGGCAACAGAACACATGCAATTGAAGATGATTTTCCTGAACTTAAAAAGAGATGTGAAACTACATATGAAAAGAACATACTGCACACTTGAGGATATGTCAACAAGACTACCCACACTGAGGCCCATCCCAGTAACACTACTGTGTTTTAAGAGAAAGAACAACATTCCTTTCACACATCTGAGCAAAAACAGCAAGAGAAATGCAATTATCCTGACTTCAGATTCTGGAGACCAGCGATGGACCCCAGAAACAGAGTGATACATTTAAGATCCTCAAGAAAGGAAAATGTGAGCTAAGAGTTTTACATCCAGTAAAACTGACTTTCGAGTATTTATTTTTTGTATTTTACTTGACAACTGTCATCAATAGACATACATCAATATGTAGGAACTCAGGGAATAGTATTCCCACGAACCCTTCCAGAATAGTCCACTAGAGAACAAGCTTCGGACAAGAGAAGCTGCTGGTGAGAACCAAAAATACAGACATTTCTAATTAAAACTAAATGAGTGTAGTGCATGAGTGGTGCATGCCTGTAATCCCAGCACTTGGGAGGTTGAGGCAGGAGGATCACAGGGAGTTTGAGGCCAGCCTGGGCTACATAGCGAGACCCTGTCTCAAAAAAATGAACAAACAACACAAACACACACAAAAGAAAGAAAAAAGAAAATAAAAAAGACTAAATGGGTGTTAAAATGAAGGGTGTGTCAATGTAGATAGAATACAGCTATTAAAAATGAAGGTACAAAATAGGGAGAGTAAATGCGAAAGTCTTCTTAAATGTTTTCAAAGATAATGTTTAGTAGTATTAGTACTGCTATTATAGGACAGTTGCAGGATAAAGTAAATGACCAAAATTCAAATTGTACTCCTGTGTTCTTAAGAATCAAGTCTTGCATTTGGAAGAAAGAAGATATGGCCGTGACTCAGAAGAGGTTAAATAAAAACATATGACTTTGAATTAGTACTGTGTACCATGCAAGACGGTATAGATGCATATGCACTTATGTACATATGGGATTTCTCTATGCAGACAGTAGGTTATAGACCACATATATTGCATCTAGATAGTCTTGCAGTCTTAGCTCTGTCCCCTAAAGAGGTCTAATGTTTCTGACTAAACAGCAACCAGGAGCATCCCTAGTACCAAGACTGTAGTCTTGAAATGCCATTTACCATTAAAAGAAATTAAGCCTTCTTAGAGAAATGGCTCTTTTCTAACGGGGGTAGAAAATGTACAAGAAGAGTGTAGAGCATTTTGCCGCAGCCAACAACAAGGAAAGCATTGAACACACACAGGGACTTGCCAAAAGAAAACTTCAGAATTCAGACCGAAGAGGTTCTTCCAGCCAAACCAGGACAATTTGAGCTTTCAGAAAAGACGATAATTGTGAATGATTGAAATCTATCAAAAATACTTAAATCCATGAATTCAAACACATTTTTAAAAATAATTGGTTATTTTCAGGGGATGATATAAAACAGAATCAAGCCTGTTTTCTTGCCTTTTCTGTATAGACTGTGATGTCAATTAACCAACAGGGAGGAATTATCACTTTAAAAAGGCATTTCAATTAGTGAATGAAGAAGACAGGTAGAATTAGAATTCTCTATTTTGCAATCCTTAAAAAGTCAGTGACTTGAAGCCCCAATCAGCAGCAGCTGCCAACGTCACCCAAAACGGGACAAGCAGACCCGACATGGCCCTTGATCAAAGACGGCACCATCTGCGGTCTTGCCAAGGAGCACAAGCCCAAATCCACTCCTGCCTTTGGATCCAGCTGCCACTTGCAGGAAATACAGAGGCCGGACAGACGTACAGATGGGCGCCACAAACACACAAGCAGCCAAACCCAGATTATAAGCACCTTGACGGGACAGACACTGGAAGGGGAAGCAATGGGAGGGGAAACAGTCAATTACAAAAGACTTAACGTACCAAATCCTTTTTAAATGGCTAAGATTTAGAAACACATTCCTGGGTAATTAATTGTAAAGAAAGAAAGGGAAGTTACCACAACAAAAGCCGGCTGATTATTTGTGTGAGGAGGAATGGGAAGGGAACGCCAGGGAATTTCTTGGTTATCTGGCAAAATTACACTTACTGATGTTGGTGGCGGCTGTCAGGGTGGTCACCCGAGTAACTCAGCAACTTCACATTTGGTTTTGTGTGTGTTTGTATGTTTTATTTTTAAATAAAAACATTTAGAAAATAATTCTGAGAAATTATAAGTCTTTCCCTTAATTCCGTAACCTGGCTTCAAAGATAAATAATGTCACCATTTTGGTGTTTGTCTTTCCAGACTGTTTAATGCATTTAGATAAATAAGATTATACTCCAGGTGCAATTCTAAAACCAACCTTTTCCATCAACTACACATCATAGGTATCTTTAAAAAAAAACAACCAGGGCACCTACGTTCACTCATGATAAAAAGTAATTATTTACTTTAAAGAAATTTTTTTTTCCAAGAACATGTATTGGTACATTGTATACATAATGATCACATTCATTATGGTTGTTTTGTACCTGTACACGATATATCTTGGTTTTCCCCCTTCTTCCCCACCCCTCCCTTCCATTCCCCTACCCTTCCCTATTTGCAGCAGGTTTATTTACATTTTTCCTTTTTTCTCTTTCTCCTTTCTGTTCTTCTCCCCTTCCTGCTTTTCCCCCTTCTCCCTATCTCATTCTCCTCTCTTTTGAATACTATCCTTTTTTACATAATATCTATTATACCTCTTTGTCCTTATTTACAGTTACAGTTTCTTATATCAGAGGAACAATTTGATGTGTACTCATGAATGTCTGATTTATTTCACTTAAGAATATGTTCTCAAGGTGCATCCATTTACCTACAAATGTTTCTAGTTTATCCTTTTTTATGGCAGAGTAGTACTCCACAGTGTAGAAAAACCATATCTTCTTTAGCCATTCATTAGTTTTTGGGCATTTAGGTTGTTTCCAGGACTTAGCTATTACAAATTGTGCTGCTATGAACATGGTTGTGCATATATCCCTGTGGTATGATGATTTTAATTCTTCTGGGAAGATACCATAATTATTTACTTTTTAAATTTTAAAATAAAGTATCTATTCCTTACCAAAAATTCAAGAAATATAGAAAAGTACAAGGAATAAAAGAAGCAAATTCCTCAAAGTCTCACCACCCAGAAATAATGAGTGCTAACATAATTCAAGAAGTCTTCCTGTTTATGTCCAAGTTGGTGAGAGAGAGAGAGGGAGAGAGAGGAATTTTATGACTGCCAAGGCTATTTACATTAAACTACTGAATTTAGGTTTATTATTACAGAAGAAAAAAACTTTACATAAACAGAAGTATTCAATTTCAGATAACTTTTTTTTGTACTGTGGGTGAAGTAACTTAACACATTTTTGAATTCCTTAAGAAAAAAGTGAAGAAATTGTCAAGAGGTTGAAGTGTTTGTTTGTTTGCCTCTGTGGCGCTGGGTACTGAACGTTCACACTGAACTGTATCCCCAGATCTTTTTATTTTTTATTTTGAGACAGTCGCTATGTTGCCCAGGCTGAGCTCAGATTTGCAATCCTTCTGCTTCAGCCTATTGGTTTTTGTTTTCGAGACCAGGTCTTGCCATGTTGCCCTCACTGGCGGTGAGCTCCCAGTCCTGTCTCCACCTCCTGAGTAGCTGGGATTGCAGGTGCTCACTATGACACCCAGCATGAAGTGTTTATTTTGACTTACGTTTCAGTTTCTAAGGATCTCAGCTGGCTCCCTACAGATGAAGGTGGGGTAATTAGAACACATACCTCCTCCCACTCTCCTACCTCTTGATTTAAAACATCTTTCTACTGTTTTCACCTTGTCAGGATTTGTAACATTTCTGTTTTGCTCCACTGCTAGAACTCCATCAGTTGTTTGGTCTTACTTTTGTATTTATTAGCTGATTTATAAAGGCTCATGTGCTAAAGGCTTCATCACCAGCCTGTGGCACTATTGGGAAGTGATAGAACCTTACAGGTGGAAGTGGAAGGTGAGGATGTACCTTAGGAGGTTGAGGATGTGCCCCAGATGGGATGTTGGGACCTGGCCCTTCTTCTCTCTCTGCTTCCTGGTCACCAGGAGATGAACAGACCTCTCCCATGCACTACACCATGATGTACTCTGCCACCACAGGCCCAAAGCAATGGGGTCACATTACTATGGAAACTGTGAGCTGGAACACATCTCTCTTCTCTATAAGTTGATTATCCCAGGTATTTTGTCACAGCAATGGGAAGCTGACTAATATACTTCCCTTACTGAATTCTGTCTCCTCCCTCTCCCCCTTTCCCCCTCCCCTCCCCCTCCCTCTCCCTCTCTTCCTCTCCCTCTTCCCCTCCCCCTGCCTTTGCTTGTGATTGGCTATATTTTTTCCTGGAAGGACTATAGGTGTTTAACTCCCTGAGTTCTTCCATGGCCAAGAACATCTTTCTGTAGCAAGTTCTAAACTCTTGGTTTATACTTTTTCTCTTTTCAAGCCCCATAGACATTGTCTAATTGTCCTCTGGCACCAAGGTAGTTTGAACATCGCTGGATCCTGCTTGATTCTATTCCCCAATCTCACCCCATAGGATGATTTGTTTTCTGCCCAGATGTCTGAAAAATTATTTTTCCTAGAAAATCATTACCTTGACCAGATGAGGTCTTGATGTTTGTTTAAAGGTTTTGTTTCTCTTTTTGTTTTTGTTTTTGCCTGGAGTATAGCAAAAATTTTCCTCTGACAATTCAGTTCTTCCTTCATTTTTGGAAAGTATATTATGTGTCTGAATGTGTATTTTATTGCATTTATTGAATTTCCTACGCAAATTAGTGACACCAATTATCCTTATGTTTGATTATCTCTCAGTCTTCTTATTATATTCTTATTACCTTCTCCCTAATTGCTTTCCTCCCTCTGTGCTTTCCTTTTGTATTTGACATAATTATCTCAAGCCTTTTATCCATGCCATTAATTCAATTTTCAGTCATAGCTTTCCTGTTATTTGGCTTTTGTAATTTATGTATTAGATCTGTAATGGTGTTGTTTCAGTTTTTGATTCATTTCCTTAGCTCTAAAATCTCCTTTTTTACTCTGTTTCAGTCATTTTTATCATTGTAATTTTGAGGTGTTATTTTCTCGGGTTCATTTTCTAATTAAGGTTTTTTATAGTGCAGAGTTCTACCTGGGAACCTCCCGTTTCTTGGGGATATTTGTTCTGGTTTTCTCCTGGCTCATTGTTTTAGTTACTTTTCTCTCGTTGTTAGGACAGAATACTCGACACCCAAAGTTAGGGGAAGAAAGGTTTATTAGCTCACAGTCTGCAGAGGTTTCAGTCTATAGTCTGCTGGGTCTGAGGCAGGGCGCCATGGCAGAGGCAGACCTGCAGCCCACCGGCAGCAAAGCAAAGTGAGGAAATGCAAGGAATGTATGCCAATAAGCAATGCAAAGAAGCAGCTAATTAGCTTCTTCCTGTACCTTTTATCTAGGCTACCTGTCCTTAGGGCAGGTAGCACTCCCACCCTTAAATTTAGTTTCACATCCTTGATCCCAGCAGAACCATGCCAAACCGATCAATAGACTACTTTAGTAACCACACGCTCTAGATCCAGCTATCTCTTACCACATGAAGCTTTGGGGGGACATCTAGACACAAACCATAACACTCATATTTTCTCTTTCTTCCTCCCCGTCCCTCCTGTTTCTTACTGTTGCATGTTTACATGGTCACCATGAAATTTCTTTTCATCTCACTCTTTTTTCATAGGGGTAGCTCCAGCTGGAGCTTTTTGTAGCTGTCACATGGTGTGGATGAAGTTTCTTGGGCTCCCCTCACCTTATTTAGCCCGGATTTATTGTCCTTTACCTGAGCTACAATTTTTCTTCATTGCATTAGTTTTTGGCAAAAGGGGAAGCTACGCTCCTCTCACTCTGTTACCTTTAGATCCTGCAATCTTATGATGAGTTTTCTAAAATGCAAATTTTATCCTGCCGTATCTTGCTTAAAATTCTTCAGTTTTGTTCTAAAATACAGTCCTTAAATACACATGTTCTAAATATGTTCTAAAATATAGTTTTTAGAGGAAACGTCGGAGCATCTCACGTTACATCCAAGCTCCTCCATTGTCTGGCCATCCTCCCTGCCCAGCCGCAGGTCTCGGTCACCCTCTGCCCCATCTGCTGCTTGGCTTTGGGAGCCTTTTCACCAAGCCCAGCCTGGACCTCAGAACCCTTCTCAGACCAGGGCGGCAGGTAGCCTCACGGCCATCTGCGTTGAAGTTAGAGTCCATTCTTTTTCTTTTTTTTAGTGCTAAGGCTCAAACCCAGTGCCTGGAGTATGTAGGCGAGTGAGTGCTCTACTGCTAAGCGATATCCCCAGCCCTTCCCCGTCATCTTTTAAAACTCAGTTCCAGGGTTCTTCTCTGTGGGAGGCTTTCCCAGGACACCGCTCCCTTCCTGCTCCTTACCACGTACTGCAGCATGCCTCATTTGTACTTTCTGTCAGAGCCTGTCTAATATTTAGCCATAATTGGCTTTTATGTGTGACATGATGGGTTTTGGAGCCAGACTACTTGGATTCAGTACTTAGCTCTGCCATTTGCTATCTATATGACTTTGGATGGTATTGTGTAAACTTTATGTGTCTTTTTCCTTATGAGAATTTGGTAGGTTAATGCATGTGAAGCTTTCCTTGAGCATATGCTCAATAAATGTTAGTTATTATTTATTAAAAGATGCCGTAATGATAGCAATAATGGCCTCACAAATCCCCAAACCCCCGACTTGGCAACCAAGAGCTGTCCGTGGTTCTAACTCCCATGTTTGTCGCACATTTAGCCTGACGTAGGGTAAGCCCACCACTGCATCTTCCTAGCTGTGACAGTGGATGTAGACTCAGTTTCTCCCTTTCCATTTCCACAAGCCCCGTCCTTGTCCTGGCCTTGGTTACCTCAGGAGTTCTGTTTTGTCTCCTACCCTGTTATTGTCCTCCAGATATTTCCTCATGTCAAGTCATAGCCCTGCTCACTAACTCACAAGAGAATCTCAAAAGAGTGGAAATAACTCAAATGGTGACATGAGGGGATGGTTGATTGATATATGTCAAGGAGACGAGCATATTTGACAGTCATTAAGGCGATGTAAAAACACAAAAAACCATTTACTGCGAGAAAGTAGTAGATCACAGTATGGTTTAACACCTCTCTCCTTTCATTCATCCATTCAACACGTATACCTGTTTTGCGATCCCTGGAGATATAGATAAACATATTATTGAGACAGTTCTTTCTTTGAAAGGGCTCATAGTCTGGTAGGATAGATGGCCATGTTAACAAAGTGCGAAAAGACGTGCACTTAGACGAAGACTGAGTATGGAGGTGAGTTGTAAATAGTATTGGGGGGTGTAGGTGAGTTTCTGTCTTTTTATTTTATTTTATTTTATTTTATTTTATTTATTTATTTATTTATTTATTTTTGTGGTGCCGGGGATCGAACTCAGGGCCTTGTGCTTGCAAGGCAAGCACTCTAATCACTGAGCTAAATCCCCAGCCCCGTCTGTCTTTTTAAATATCCACGAGTGGGCCAACTCTGGCAGAGAACCTCAGAGGAGAGCAGAATCAACTTTCTCAGACCAAGGTGGCAGGAGACCCAGGTGAGCTCTCCTAATCCTTGTCCCAAGAGCCCTCTTTCCCGGACGGTCAGTGGAGCCCAGCCCCGGGCTGTGGCTCCAGGAAGCCTGGAAGCCCCCTTGACAGGCCCAGGAGGAAAAGAAGTAGCAGAGGGACCATGTGGATCTTTCACTGCAGAATCAGTAACCCTGCCTCAAAAAATAAAAGCCGACTGACTGACATTGCAATAAAAAATAATGGAGGGAATCCATGTAGTGGTGCCCTGAGGAGTCTCCCCAGCCCCTCAGTAACAGGCTAACCTCCCTAGTCACGAGCCACAGGGTTCCGAAGGGCTGTCACCACTCCCAAGCTGTTGCTCATTCTACTATGAAGAAAACTCGTAGTGCATGTAATCTTGTCCTCTCTCCAGAGCTAAGGACCCATCCTCTTAAAGAACCCTCTCTTATTCTATTTTAGTGTAAATACCTGCAAGTCAGTTTCAGCGAATATGAAGCTATTGGCTTCTGTTTCCACTGCTTTGAAGAAATTCTAGAAAGACAGGAGTCTGCAATAGTTACAGCCCACCAGTCGTAGGTTAATCTCTGGGGCCCTGGAGTCAGACAGATGTGGGTTACACCTATGTCACTTATTAACCATCCAACCTTTGGCAAGTTACTTGTTTTTTTTAAATTTATTTTGTTTTAATGGTACATCTTAGATGTACATAGTGATAACATTCATCAGAGCAGATTTGTACCTGTATATGATATATCTTGTTGCTTCTTTTCTTCCCTTTCCCCTCCTCTCCCTTCACCCACTCCTCCCTCCTTATTTACAAAAGCTTTGTTTCCATTTTTCCTTCCATTTCTGATTTCTCTTGTCCCTCTGTTCCTTTCCCCTCCCCCTCCCTTCTTCCCTTTCCCATTTGGACATTTTCTTCCCTTTCCCAATACAATACATTTTGGTCTTTATTTACACTTTTGGTTTCTCACACCAGAGAAACAATTTAGTATTTAAACATGTATGCCTGATTTATTTCACTTAAGAGTATGGTCTCAAGATGCATCCATTTACCTACAAATATCTCAAGCTTATCATTCTTTATGGCAGGGTAGTACTCTATTGTATTAAAAAACTCACATTTTCTTTATCCATTCTGCTGGTGATGGGTATTTGGGCTGTTTCCAAGATGTAGCTATTACAAACTGTGCTGCTATAAACATGAGTGTGCATATATTGCTGTGGTATGATGCTTTTAATTCTTTTGGGAGGATTCCAAGAAGGGGAATAGCTGGGTCAAATGGAATCTCTAGTTCTAGTTCCCTGAGGAATCTCCACACTGATTTCCATAGCGGTTGCACCATTCTGTATGCCCACCAACAGTGGAGAAGGGTTCCTTTTTCCCCACAGGCCCTCCAGCATTTGTTATTGGCTGATTTGTTGATAGTAGCCATTCTTTGTGGAGTGAGGTGGAATCTCAGGGTTGTTTTAATTTGCATCTCTAGAATGACCAGTGATGTTGAACATTTTTTCATATGTCTATCTGCTGTTTCTATGTCTTCATCTGAGAAGTGTCTATTCATTTCAGTTGCCCACTTTTGGACTGAGTTTTTAAATTTGGGGGGTCTGATTTTTTTGAGTCTTTATATATTCAAGATGTTCGTCTTTTGTCAGAGGAATAGCTGGCAAAAAATTTTTCCCACTCTGTGGGTTGTCTCTTCATGTTGTTGGTAGTTTCTTTTGCTGTGCAAAAGCTTTTTAATAAGATCAGGTCCCAGTTGTTGATTCTTTGTGATATTTCCTGGGCAACTGGGGATTTGTTCATGAAGTCCTTGCCTACACCTATGTCTTCAAGAGTTCTACCTATTCTATCTTCCAATAGATTTAGTGTTTCTGTTTTAATATTTAGATCTTTGATCCACTT